>AYLM01000029.1:0-38286 GCA_001625345.1 Cairneyella variabilis | reverse complement strand
AAGGATTAAAAAGGTGCTTTTTTCATTGATTTTGGTGTAAAAAGTGTGGGATTTTAACCGGGAACCCGAGTACTTGAGCACCAGCCGCCTTCAACTCAGTTGTTGAGGTCTGGCCGCCAAAGAAGTAATCTAGAGCTTCAGAAGTCTTGTTAATTAGATTAATATTCATCAAATAGATAATAATTGTTAGGGGACTGACAGTGGTCGATGAACGAACGATAGTCAAATTGGTAAGTTGGACCAAACACTTCAAAAACAGAGCACCAACAGGACGGCCATTCATACAATGTCTGCTTCTTTGTTGCCCTTACAGTCTCCCCAATTTACTAACCCTCTTGCCATTTCTCGCCTCTAGCTCCTTGAACCAGATCTGCGAGTTCTTCTGTACCGCTCAATTGCCCATCATGAACTCCTTAAGTCGTTGTTTGCAAGGCTTCTGCATGAAAGCAACTTTGTGGATGAACTCCTAGTGAACAGTGAATTCTTTGATAAGGTTGGCATATCAACTTGATTGTGTGTTGAATTTATATGCCTGCCTTCCTGTTGCTACTGGACAAGACAAATCCAGGACAGAATATCCGCTAAGTAGCTTGATAGATTCTGAAAAACTATATATAGTCAAAAGAGATGCATTGCTACGACTCCATAGTTCTCATCATCACCATCACCGGTATGTCAAGAGCCGATGACTTGACCTGGTTAACTTCAGAAACAACACTACTTTAATGAAGTCTGGTTGTTGAGTTCCTGCTGCCAAAGAAGTGACCCTAAGAACTACAGCTCCAATCTATCAGGCTGAGAGTCGTTCAAAAACAGACCGATCGTCGAATAAGCAACGGCGGTTAAAGGACTGACGGCCGTCGAAGGACGAATAATCGTGGAGATTGGTGGATGTTATTTGGTGCACTCAGAGGGAGGAGAGACTGTGGAGGCTGGTAGATGAAGATCGAGTTCATCATCACAGCGGATATCCTTCTATTGCGATTGCGATTTCGGTTGATGTTCTTCAAGTTGGATCTGAAAACGACTCTCAGTCCAAAGTTACTCTTGGCACATATATTCCGGCCCAAATAGTGTGGAGACTGCGGGACCAGTATTCACTTCGTTGTTCAGCTTCCTGTCGAAGCAGCTGTCTGCACCGAGCTCGAAGAATGGTCGCCATTCGAACCTGTATTCGCCGTACTCGAACCTCCATTCGCATCCTCATGTTCCTCAGCTATTTCCACATGCATCTGTTCATCCGTATCCACAAGTATCTCCTTGCCCTTTCCCTTATCCAGGTGTTCTTCGTGGTGGGTATCCACCTCTCCCATCAACGTATCACCCTCCACATCCACACTCGTATTTCCCTCCCCATCCAAATGGTCCAACTGCCTCCCCTCATCCGGCGTCGGCACAAAAACATGCTCATGCCCATGCCCTTCAGCGGGTAAATCGAAATAATGCCCATCATACGGATCGATACCCATTTCTGCCCCTCCCGGCTTCTCTTCGTCACTACTGGAATCATCACTATAGCTTTCCCAACTACTCTCACTATCCACATCCCCCTCCCTTATCCTCTCCATCCTCTCTTCCCTCTCCCTCTTCCTATTCCCCTTATCCACTAATCTGAGCGTCTCCCCGAGCACCAAAAAATCCCTCTCCAACATCTCCGCCCAATTCTGCACATTCCCCAACTCCTTAACCTTCCTACTTCCCTCGCCCAGCAACTTCCCCAACTTCTCACTCTCCTTCTTCAACCCCTCCGTCTCCTTCTTCAAATCCTTTTCCTGCTGTTCCAACGCTTTACTATTATCGTGTAAATTCTGTGCCCGGGAACGCATTTGCACGTCTAGAGAGGCGCCGATGTTGGACATCGAGGCTTCGAGCGCAGCGCGCGCTTCGGCGATTTGGCGCTGGGCTTCGGGACTGGTTGATAGATTAGGATTGTATGTTGCGTAAAAATTGCAGAAAAGGATCTGCTTACCTTCGAGGGTCGAGGGGAGACGGTTGGACCGGAAATGCATGAAGGGAATGCGAGCGTGAGTGGGAAGCATGGTGGGAGGGATTGGAGTGTGTGGCCGACGGAGGTGGTGGATATGCTGTTGGTGGCGAGGGATGCATCTGCAAGCTTGAAGAGGTGGATGGCATCGTTGGGGAGACGGATGATGGATTCGTCAGAGGATGAGTTGGTGGTGGGAGTGGAGGAGGAGGGGCGGTCGAGGAGGACGCTTCTGCGGACATTATTGCGATGTTGGTGATGGAGCCGAGGATGTGGAAATAGGGGCTGTTGTACGGGCGCAAACTGCGCTACTCTATGCGAGCAGTATCGAAGGGTTGGTAAGCTTGGTACAGAAAGTTGTTGTGGTATATATCATTGTGGAGGTTGAAAGAAAGGTGGGTTGATGGCGAGGCTGAACGTCGCGATGCGGGGTCATTAGAAGGGAAATTCATATGCAGCCAGTCACAACACATCAACCAAAAAATTCAACCAATGTATAGAAATGTCGAATATTGTGCTCAGTGAAGCAATTTCATTTTGGTATTCCTTTTGAAGTGCTAAAATCCTCCATTGAGATCGTCACCAAGCAGAAATCTGCAATGCAACTCCATCCCATGATACAGCCTATACCATCAAGCAGAACGCCTACTTTCTCAGCTGTCTCTGGTAGAAAGCCAACTCCTCGCCCTCCAAGATGTAACCATCGCAGCGACCGCTCTGTCCAGGTCTCGAAGAAACAACGGCGTACAGACGACCAGCCTCGAACTGCTTCTCAAGCGCAGGCTCGACCTTTCCTTGAGCAGCGAATCGCTCAGCGTGCTTCTTCTCGACACTCTTGCTCTTCTTCTCCGGCTCAGTGGTCTCTCCTCCAGCCTTCTGTTGACGTCTACGACCCAAGTTCACACCGTAGTGAGCTTCATACCATTGTCGGAAAGGAGCAGCATCTACTTGGACGACTGCGGATCGGGTAAGGGTGTTGGTTCGGACAAGCTCATTGTTGGAGGGATGGAATGCGACGACGATGACACGGACCTTGCGGGCGATGCCCTCAGAGCCCCATGAGAAGTTGCCGGCTTCCAGACGGAGAGCACGGAACTTGCGGTTGCCACCACGAGTGCGGACAAGATGGATTCTCTTGGCTCCGATACGTGTGTTGGATTCTTGACGGCCGGCTTCGAAAGCGCGCTTCTTCCCTGCAAAAGTCTTAGAAAGTTTTCAGGTTGGAACATATGCCAGAGATGGCATATGGGCTTTCTACTACGCACGGTAATATGCACGCTTTGCACCAGAGGCGCTGCGCTTGTGTCTGCTATCACGAGAGATACCCATGATTGCGAATTCTGGTGATGAGAAGGAGTCAGCGAAAGTTTGAGTGTGAGGTTGAAGAGAAGGTGAAGGGCTCAGTCGTCGCAACACAAGAATCAATCGCAGAATAATTCGCAGAGAACGTGTAATGGCAGATCTAGGGGTCGAATCGATAGCCAGAAGCTGAAGTTGTCCAAGATTGAATTGCGTCTCGAAATTCGAATTGAAGATTGCGACTCGAATCGATCCCAATCTCCCCAGAACTCTGCAGACTCTGATCGCGATTGATTCCAGTATTGTAGACGGCCGTCGTGATATTGAGGTAATCGTATACTGACCTGATGATTCCGAAGGTCACCAGCACAATCTTGTCGTGGTTGTCGTGAAGTTTGTCGAGATGATGCAAATTCGCGAAGGAATTTCTTCCCCGTGTGCGATTTCAATTTTAGCGTGGATCTAAGCGAAGCGACACGTGAGAGTTTCCTGCCAGCAGAAATTTTGTGGTAGCCTCAACTCATTTCACACTTCAATTCCTTCTGCACAATACCAAAGCATCCGTCTGGGAAGTTCATATTTTGTTTAAATGCGGTAACGCATAGCATTTGGTACTGTTGAGTCGGTTTCTCTGCATCTCGAGGTTTTCTTGCACAAAGTCAGAACAGCCAATCAAGTCGGCGTTGCAGCTGAGTCGCTGCGGCGGTTGAGAGAACGTTGGAATGGCGCGTGGTTTTCTGGACCCAAGGATCCTTTCTCTTCTTTTCCGGTCTCCTGCTCTTGATATCCTTGAGATCAGGCTCTGCCTTCTTGCTGCTTCATCGAGCACCATCTCGTTCAACGCCTCGAGCTCGTCTCGACAGCACCACGATGCCCATTCTATGGTCCTGAGATGATGCATTGTTCATTCACATTTGCGATAGCTATACCAAGTGTTCTGTATTTTCAAAACAGTTTGGATCGACATATGTCTTGAGGAACTCAGGAAACCTTTCATTTGAATCACTTCCTTGCATATATGGAGTTATGCAGGGGCGGGTACACCCGCGATACCGTTATGTTTTGGCTTTCATTACTCCAGCAAGTGCGAGACGGAGAAGTCTCCGGCCATTGAATCAAAGCTCTTCCGGAATCAGGATAGGTAGCTCGAGGGGGGACTAGACGTTCAATAGCCAGAGTTGGTTCACAGTTATTTTTGGTTTACGGAGATTTCTTCGATTCTGTGAGGGCGCACGAGTTCGCCTCGGCTCCCCGCCTTGGGGTAGTGTGATCATGAGCTTGACATGATGGGATACTCCACCGAGAAGCCTCGGCGATGCTATGGGCAGATCGCAATCATTACATTAAATTTATCGAGCTGTACCCCTTTCATATTTCCGGTCACCCTCTTGCGCTACTGCGTGGAATCTACCCTAACCATAGGCCTTCATCCAGGATATCTCTTGTTGCTACTGTCCTCTTCCCCTGACTTCGATATTTAATAGCCTAAGCGACCGCATGGAATCTGACCTTCACACCTGTCCCGCTGCGATTCTCAATAGCAGTATGCAGTTTGATCTCTCCAACACCTTCCATGTTTTCACATGCGTCGAAGCTCTGTAGGAACCTCACAATCAGATATGCTGCCTCTGTGAAGGCAAATTGTTCTAAACATCATCAGCTTTGGTCAGGCATGACAGGCAGAAAGGGAACTTACGACCAAGACACTTCCTCGCTCCACCGCCAAATGGAATCCACTCCCAACCAATGCGCCTCCCCTCCCATCTCTCGGGTCTGAAGTCCTCAGCATCCGCACCCCAGATGTCTGGTCGATGCTGAATCGCATACAACGGAATCAAGATCTGGATACCCTTTCTCACGAAGATGGGCTTCGAACCATCCTCACCACCTCCTCTAGGCAGGGTCGTATCATGCAACGCAACACGCTCATTCATCGGGATGATGGCCACAATCCGAATGACTTCATGCATGACCCATTGTAGGTACTCGCATCTTCTCAAGTCCTGATGGTCAACATCACGCACACTCGTCCGCTTCCCAAAAGTATTCAGGACGATAGTCCTCAGCTTATTGAAGATATCCGGATACCTAGCAAGAAAATAGAAGACCCAACCCAGCAGAGCACCAGTTGGATCACGTCCTGCCATCAAAGTGTGCAACGTCTCATTTCTCAATTCAGTCAGGTCCTGAGTCTCCTTCGCCAGTTCATCAAGCAACACGAACTTCCGGCTCCCTTTCTCTTCCATGGATAGTGGATCCTTCTTGCTCGTCAAACGATCTTGGATCATCTTGTCGATGACCTTATGGATCTCGGTGCAATGAGCTCGCATTCTCTTCATGGGCATCAGCCAGTAGAATTTGCCCAGAGCACCACGCTTATCGACAAGGTGCTTTGCCGCACCGAAATGGTAGCTGAACGCAGCACCGTTGATGCCACTAGTGGTCTTCTCTTCCAGCCCGACACAGTTCGCTGCTTGCGAATTGACCGATTGGCCATACAGAAACTCAGTGGAGGTGTCGAGTGTGAAGTAGAAGAATAAGGGCTGCAAGTCCATAGTCGCTGTCCATCCATTGGCGCCGACTTTCAGGACTCGGAGCATAGTCTCGACATGTCTATCCACCAAATCCAAGTTGGAGATCTCCTCACGCTGGAACTGCGGCCGGACCAGGGCACGAGAGTGCTTCCATTGCTGGCCTCGCGACGTGAAGATACCTTCTCCAAGCAAAGGCATGAACGCATTTGAGCGCGTAGCGCTGATATCATAATCTCCAGCCTGCGTCGAGAACATCGCCTTGACATTCTCTGGATCCCGGGTGACAAGTAACTCATAATCTAGGATCGGGACGCGGAGGGTATGGATGTTGGTGCCGACCTCATTCATGGCGGAAACGACATACTGAGGACCTCTATCTTCTTTGGTGGCCTTGATAGATTCTTTCAGACGAGATGTCCCGAGAAGATTGTTGCTGTGAAGGGTTGGAGCTGGCTCGCAGCCTCGTCGCGAGCTCTCAGCCTTGTATTTCTTGGCCTTGAGTTTGGAAGATATGACCTTGTATAGGATCAAGGTGACAATTGATAGCAGGATGCTGATGCTAACTCTTCGGGGACTGAGGAAATACATCTCGGAGAACGAAGCACAATTCTCTGGACCAATTCTTCACGATAAATTCTCACAAACCGTTTGTTTACATTCAGAAAAAATATTCCCAAGGCAATCTGGACAACCACCCGTGTCCCGCAGATTTTCAGATGCCAAAGCAGGATTGCCATCACCAAGCTCAAATCGTTGAAACCAAGGTTCCGAGGACCTCGCTCCAAGAACCGCCGCACTTCCTCTTTCAGACTCTCGCTCGGTTTGTCTACTTTAAGAACGTTGAAACGCCTCAGCTTCCCACCTCAGCGCCACTTACATCACCCAAGCATCGGTGCTACTCTCACCGCAGTGATCCCCATCACCGCATTGCATCAAAATATTAATTATTTGAAATTCAGTCGGCAATCACATCATCCACTATTCCGTAGATATTGCAGGTATCGTACCTTGGATGAGAGCAAGTCCGACGGTAGACTGCAACTCTGCGAAGCAATGCCGATCTTACACATCACTGCCTCCGTACCAATGAGTACCTGTGTGGATCAAGCACGGGAGAAGGTTTGGAAGTGCGAGTTAAGGCTATAGGTGGAGGCAACTCAAAAAATCTTGTTAGTATGCAATGCCGTGCCATTGCGTTCTGACATGCAGCTATTCCGGGCGCAGATCTCAATCAATTCACGTGAAGTGCACTACCCCCCAACCCTATACTGCCTATTTTGGAAGGGGGTGGCGTTATGGAGGCTGCGGGACGGGCGTTCGCTAGGTTCGCGGGAGTGCATTTTCTCACCACACCCCGCGTACTGCCGCGCTCTATCATGGTTTTAGTGACACACCCTCCTGCATCCCACGCCTGACCAGCCTATCTCCCAGCCGCATCGACCTAATCTGGTAGCGGCGATCACTTCTCAGCCCGAAAATGGAGCCTTGCAAAGCCAAGACATGCGGCTATCGAGGCTAAGGGCTAGCGAGGCGGGATTTTTCAAACTCCATTGGTGTGAGCGACGGAGATATCGACGGTGGCCTTGTCAAATCGGATGTCGGGGATCGGAATACGACACTGCAACCCAAGGCCGCGGCTGGGCCTGGTGATGATCATGGACCAGTGTTCGGCTGGTTTATGCAGAGTAAGTAAGCTGAATATGCGTCTGACCGCCGACTCGATATAGAAGTATGCTGCCGTTTTTGGAGATGGCGGGCGATCTTAATTTATTTGGATTTACTGTCTATTTTGACTTCGGTTTGATTTTCCTATTTTCTGCTAGTTCCAAGAAATATTCTCTAGTCTCCAGAAGTCAAGGACCCTCAAGCTTCGGGACCTTCAGTCCCCGACACGGCATACGCCCTGGTACTCGGACGGCGCGAGACCTTGGCCCTTACATTCATCACCTTCATCATCATTTAGAATACCGGATTTGGAAGACGCGGGATAGTTGTCATTTCTAGATATGGAAGTGATGGGAAAGGAAGAATAGGGTCCCGACGTCAGTGGCTCTCAGGATGGTAAAGTGGGAGAGCGGTGCAGAGTGACAGATCGGGATCCTGCGTTTGGTGTAAACAAAGATCGTCATTAGGAGGTTGAGGGGGGAAACAAGAAAAGGTCGGGGAGGAGAGCTTCCCCCAGATTCTTGTTTACTTCCCCCTCCCCCCCATTAGTAGTCCTCAAATTTTTTAAAGTCTTCGAGTGCCTCACAAAGGACTCGAACTCAATTCTCCGTCATCAATTTCCCAATTCAAACTTGAACGGAAAACAAAGCAAAGTCAACATGCAATTCTCCACCACCACTCTTTTTCTCCTCGCCCTCACAAATCTCAGCCTCGCGCTGCCAGTTCAGCAAGTAAGTCCTCATTTCACGCCTCCAGCTTCAATTGATCTCTGACACCCCAGAAAGAACTCCAAGCGCACGTTGATGACCATTGACATTGACCCGGAGCTCAACGTTGATCTCTTGGATAATTTGTGCGCGGGCATTGCGGTCTGTAATCCGGTGACCGTTACGAATTCAGGCAATTCAAAGGAGTAGACGATTCGCGAGGGTGAAATCGGTGTTAGGAGCATGAATTGGGAGCTGGGAAGGAAGTTCGGAGCTGTGGTAAGCAGGAGAATGCGGATGTTAGAAATTTCAATTTGAAAGCGAGGACTGGAGGAATATAATTTACCAAGTACTGAGATAACTCAATGCGATTTTCATGACTCCAAACTTTTTTTGAGATAAGGATGTATACTGCGAAAACGAAAGCGACATGTGAAAATTCTGCTATGTGATGGTGACCAGATGCGCTCAAGTGAGAAGACGGCTTTCACTTTTTTCAATATGTACGAAGAGAAGCTGAAACTTCGAATAAACATGTATGGAATTGGTTCTCTCTAAGGAAACTATCTACCAGGTGCCGACAAACATTATTCCCACCTCACTACACCTCTACATATCGTTTACTCCTTAGAGATCTGTGTCACCTTCAAACTAACCCCATCCCTCGGCCTCAACACCAACCTCCACATCTTCAAGCTCTCCGGATCCTCAACGTTCTCATCCCTCTCAAACCCAAACTCACTCAACAAACAACATAGCAAAACCTTCATCTCTGTCTCTGCGAACTTCCTCCCCACACACCCCCTTGGTCCTTGCAAAAACGTCATAAACGCATTAGTCGTATAAGTTGACGGTAGATTGTCCCAGCGATCGGGGTTGAAGTCATCAGCCGTTGGACCCCAGTACATAGGAAGCCGGTTAATCGCGTTAGCCAACACGTAAATGACGGTGCTAGCAGGGACGTGGTAAGGGCCGAGCACGTCATCTGCGATGGATTGGCGGACAGTCATAGGGATGGGTGGAATGTAGCGGAGGGATTCGCGGCACACGTTATCCAAGTACGGGAGTAAATCTGCGTCTGCCTTTGCGAGTTCAGCAGGATCGTACCGGCGCGCAGGATCGAAGAGAAACGGCATATACTGCCTAATTTCCTCGCGCAGCTTGTTCTGGATCTCAGGGTACTTGGAAAGCAAGTGCAAGGTCCATGCAACGCCTGTCGCAGTTGTGTCGTGGCCGGCGCCGAGAAACGTCATGACTTGGTCGCGCATGGTTTCAAATGATAGACCCTCTTCACCAGCTTCTTTCATCTTCAAGTTATCCTTTGAGATGAGCGCGATGATATCCTTGTGGTTGGAATGGTGCTCAGCCTGGTCTTGTTTCTCGGTGATGATGTTGGTTGCTTTATCCAGGATGATTGAGCGTGCAGCTTCCATGTCGCGGTTCATTTTCGCGGGGATGTATTTCGTGCTAGGGATGAATGCTTGGAGGCCATGGAGAACACGGGATCCGAGATCGAAGGCGAAGACTAGGCGGTATGCTTCACGTATGGGGGTTTCGGGGTTCTCGAGAGAGTTGATGTCGGTTCCGAAGCCGGCTTGTCCGATGATATCGAGGGTTGTGCGGTTCAGCCATTCGAGGACTTCGAAGCATTTGGTTGTCACACGTGATGCTTGCATTTCCTCTTTCCAGAGTCTGGATAGAAGGAGAGACTTTGCCCAGAACACTGGCGACAGAGCGCGGATCGAAGCAATGGAGAAACCTGGAGCAAGAGCTTTGCGCTGGTGCACGTGCTCGGAGCCTTCAGCCAGCAAGACGCCCTCGCCCAAGATACGCACCATCCAGAGCTTGGCGCGGACGGGCTTGGGGTAGTTGTATGGGTTCTTGATGGTCATTTGGTGGATGGCTTTGTCATCTGCAATGGCGAGGCGTTCAGCACCAAAGGGGAAGAAGTACCGGATTATGGGGCCGTGTTCGTTGTGCCAGCGACGTTGAGGGACGCCGCATTCTTCGGAAATGATGGCGAAGAATTGACCCCAGAGAGGGAAGCCGGGAACGGTGGGAACATGACGAAGCTCTGAGATGTAGAACGGGTAGATGTACGAGAGGTAGAGGACGACGTAGGCGGGAATCGTGGCCAAGTAGATCCAAGGGAGAGTCTCGAGGAGTGCGTATGGAGTTGTTTTGGAGAGGATGAATGATACTGCAGTGCCAATGGCAATGAGATGGAGGAGTTTGAATTGGAATGCCATATTGACGACTTGGTCAATGTGAACGAAGATAGAGAAGTTTGTTTGTCTTCAAGAGTATGGGACTCAGAATCTGGGGAACTTGAAGACAAAAGATAAAGAAGCCTGAAAGTTTGGAGAGAAAAAGTAAAAAGCCACCTGCCTAGATGGCATTTTGCCAAACACAATACTGTATTCACTGAGTGCTTGTCCCTTACTACAGAGATCGTCATCATAGCTTCATCCAGCTTGGGATGGAGCTTTCCCAAAGTCAAAGCCCGAAGATGGAGCAGGGTTGAGTAGTTTTGAGATCGACAAGATCCAATCCAGCTTAGAAGTGGCAGGTCAGAGGGTTGCTGCATACGACTTTGATACGGGAAATGTTGGCACCATAGAAACAGATAGCAGCCGTGTCAAGTCCCATCTCAAGGATTGCGAATGCATGGATCTGCAGACGAAAGAAGCTATAGTTGACGAGAAGACGGAGCATGAGCTTATTCTCAGGGGCCGTTGCGGCAAAACTTTGTTGGCTATGAACCCTCGCAACAGTTTCAGCTTGCTCGGCGTTGAGTGTTGGATGAACGTTTTGGGAACATGATCTACCGTTGTATTGGCGTAAATCTTGGTAGTTGAGTCAATGAAAAGTTTCCAGAAATGTCAGTTTAGTAAGCCATGCATAAACCGGTCTGAGAACTTACCAAGTGCATGGTGGAACCAAATATTAGAGCATATGATACTCAGTATTCCCAGGGACCCGACCGTAGTATCAAAAGAGAGAAAAGATGACGACAAGGGTGTGGAGCCCAGGAATAAATTCTGGCTTCTGAGATCAGCGTCGGTCCGCAGCCTTAAGCTTTCGGCGAGGTCAACGTTGGACCAATCGGGTATTTGAGGCTGCAAGGCAAAATGATGAGGCCGTGTGAGGACCGCATATTTTGCTCAATCAGCATTCACATGTCGGAGCCCTTTTTTGGTCTGAAAACTTCGGGAATAGTTTTCCTGCTATCTTGATAGCATCATCCTCCTACATTGCATTCTGATTAGTTTTGATCTGATAGCCGTCCGTCGATCAAATGCTGGGATCGAAACTTTGCCGGTTGCCACGGCCGCTCCACAACCGTCATACTGGGTTTTGAGAATTGAAATCAACTTAAGACTCCATGTTTCGGGGACCATCTTTCTCACTTGCATCTCTTCGGGGATCCACCGTGATTCCAAACAGAGAAAACCTTGTAGATCCTCAAAGCCCCATGGAGCAACACACCAAGTTTCGTCGCTGAGTATGACCTGAAAATCTTCATGACGAATGTGGCTACTGCAATATAGGGATCAGACTGCTGATTCTTCAGCAAGTGATCGTCTTGGATAATCATCGGATGGGTAAGAACGTCATGTCGAGCAGCTTAAGTTCTTGAAAGCTGGGAGCTTTAAAAACATTGTGTAAACAAAGAACTTCCCCAGATTCTCAACATTCGAGTGACTTTCTCGCGATCTTCTTCAGTATCAGAACAATTGTATCATTCTCATCATGTCTTTCTCAGGCAGCTTCCATCATGGCCCAGCAGTCATTGGGCCCATCAGTTTGTCTCCATGGACACATTTCAACAAGATCTGGACTTCTCTGATGGGTTACCCCGCAGAGGAGTTCAGGTTTGTCTCAGGAAAGACTCCATTTTCCACCTTGACTGAGACAGTCGCCATGATTGTGACGTATGTTGTGGTCATTTTTGGGGGTCGCGAGATCATGCGCAACCGCCAGCCTTACAAGCTGAACGGTCTCTTCATGGTTCACAACTTCATTCTCACGGCAATCAGCGGAGCACTGCTTGTTCTTTTCGCGGAGCAGCTGATTCCAAGTCTCTGGCGAGGTGGACTCTACGAGAACATCTGCGGTGCCAGTGGCTGGACTCAGCCCTTGGTTGTTCTGTACTATGTAGGTTTTCTGGGTAGTTTGAAACGCGTGCAAGACTGACTTGTATTCAGCTGAACTACTTGGTCAAGTATGTGGAGTTGATTGACACTGTATTCTTGATGGTCAAGAAGAAACCTCTCAGTGAGTATTCATAGTGCCGGAAAAGGAAACGTTTCTGATTTAAAATTCAGCGTTCCTTCACTGCTACCACCACCCAGCAACTGCGCTGCTCTGCTACACACAGCTCATCGGACGCACTTCAATCTCCTGGGTTCCAATCACCTTGAACCTGACTGTTCACGTTGTGATGTACTGGTACTACTTCCAGAGCGCTCGCGGCATTCGAGTCTCCTGGAAGGAGTGGATCACCAGATTGCAAATCACTCAATTTATGATTGACTTGGGTAAGTTTATAATCTCAAGTTTCAAGTCGCAGCGCTGACTTCATGATGCAGGCTTCGTATACTTTGCTTCTTGGGATTATTTCGCCAGCACGTATGCTCCAGCTCTGCCCCACGTCGGCACTTGCGCCGGAGAACCCTTCGCAGCCATCGCCGGTGATGTGATCCTCAGTTCCTACTTGGTGCTCTTCATCTCCTTCTACATCGCAACATACAGGAAGATGTCAAATCGCCGCAACGCCGCTAAGATCGCCCAGAAGGCTGAGACCTCGATGGAGAAGACGGAGGTCCCCACTTTAAAGGAGACAGCGGAGAAGGCTACGGAAGCGGTGAAAGCAGCCAACTCCGCTATGCACAACATCACTCCAAGCGGAACAATGTTTTAAATGGCGCAAGGCTGGAACATCGCAGGGTACGTGAGATAAAGGAGCAGTATGGGTGTGGGACTTAATTACTTGATGATGGTGAGGTGGAGGATGGACAAGAATAATTCCGAGACAAGTAGACTAAAACATCGGCGGATAATACTCCTAGAGATATCGACAAATTCAAGAATTCCATGATAAAAAAGTGCGACTCATGACAATGCATTATGCAGGCCCCTTGACATCGACTTGGTTGGGCACGTAGCCTGAACGCTACCAAAGTTCTAGAAGGTGATTCGATTAACTATCTGACAGGCCCTATCTCGCATCCCAACATCCCCGGCTCTCGGTACTTGCGAGCAGGGAGCAGGCGGTGACATTGGAGCGATCGACGAGATCCCAGCATCCTCCTTGAGACGCCCGTCTCGTCCGAGCAGCGGGTGAGGAAACGGACGGGCTGGCAAAAAAAGCAAGACTTTGCGACCATCCTATCACCCCTCGGAGACTCTGCATGAGACTTCAACGGACGGTTCTTTGTGGCCGCATAATCGTGTGGGGGCTGCAGTTGTCAGGCCGTGCGAAAGTTGTGTGCGAGTGGATGGAGGTTGCAATAACCTTCTTGCTCCTCGCGCTGGATAGGGCCTACTCGTAGCGAACGCCTAGCGAGAACATGGCTTAGACGGGGTGCGCTATTTACGGACAGATCTGTAAAACTCTGTAAGTCGGAAGAAACGGGAAAATAACTGCATAAGCTGAAAAGCCAAGACGGTTGAGGTATGTCTGCAATGATATACGAAGTAAAACGGGATAATATGAGAATCATGATTGGCAGCAGGGCTGCAGAGGCGGGTGGTCGTAGCGGAGAAGTGCCCGAATGAGGAAAATGTAGCTCGCCACACTCCTGCGTCGGGGTGCAAGTCAGGGTCCTCATTGGGCAGCGCTTAGCATCCTGAAGCGGCCTAGCAGATCCGCTCATTCAAGCAACGTAGCAGCCAACGTCATCGTGAGCTATATCGCACCGCCAACTTTTTCAAGGGCCCGCTGTGTAGATCGCGGGCCAGCCGCTGGCTAGTACCATCAGCTCCCGGATTTGACACAAGGCATCGGTCCCGTACTTGTTGATCGCAAGCCACGTAGCTCGCTGTCAACCGGTCAATCAGGGTTTGAGCCGCATACCCTTTTTGGGATCTACACTTTTCTTATTCGCATACTTATTTCCAAAGCCGTTGATGAGCCTATTTCTCTTCTGGCCAATACGTGTATTCAAGTGAGAATGAACATTATTGGCCAGTAGTCAAGTGGGATGAAGCCTGAGAAAAGTCAAGGCGGCATGATATCACTGGGCACTTTATCGGGGATTTCCTTTGAGCTTTTCGTAATAGCCAGAGCAAAAATCTGCGCAAGTTGTCACGTACTCTAAGCAGTCAGTGTTACAAGCATCATACTGCACGTCGGCCGAATTACCCTGAACTCAACATTTTACTCGCAGCCTCAGCCGGCCAACGTTTCAAGATCTTCAGAATGTCTACCTCGATTTGAGCCGCGCTGCTCGACTAAGCTCTAGATTCCATGCATCGGGAATCAGAGATCCAGTTTTCGCGCCCACGGGGCCCAATCCTTCTATCTCCTTATCTTGTCGTCTCCATACAGAGTTCATCCTCTGACCCTCACCGTCGCACATCTCCACTTCGTATACTCGCCATCGTTTGTGCTCGAGGCTCGGCTTTGCTTCTGATCCACTTGCTTTAGATTCCAAATATTTGCTGCTGTTTGGGCAGGCATGGAAGCGGCCGGGGTCTGGATTCTGGTTGAGCGTGTCCTAGGGACTCCTGCTCATATTTGCCACTGCTCCCAGCTATCTCTTGACATTTGACCCTTACGCCAGATAGAGTGAGATCAGCGTACTCAGCGCTCCACTTGGAGGATGTTTGAATCAGCGCAAATCCTTTCTGTAGCTAGAGTTTGGGAGCATTCATCCGGTCGGAGCGGCCTTGGACACGGGAATTCCAGAATGTCGAGGTGATCGTTCTGTGTGGTGAAGTCGGTGGCAGAAATTCTTATACTGGGCTTCGTTGTGAGCTGTCAAGCGTTTTTCTACATAGCTTGCGTTCTCTGCTTTACAAAGAAAGCCGTCGTCAGTAGTCTTATCTTCAGAGAAGAATGCCTTGCTGATCAGAAAGCCTTACGAACCACTTTAATACCTTTTCTTTCGTTGCTGCGATGCATACCGTGATGCCAGGCCTGAATAATTCGGTACTCTACCAAGTCACTATGCCTGCGAGTACGAGTATTTGTGGATATCAGTCGTCGAGTGCTCTCTCTACATCAGGCATTCACACTGGCAGCTTTGGCTCGCAATTATGGTCCTTCCTTACAGTATGGAGGTTGCTGGTTCTCCTCCTCATTATTGGAAATCTCAAAAATATTCCATTAATATGGCATGTAAGTACTGATCACTCTTCCCAAAGTCCATCCTTCATCCCATCTTCTAACGCAATGTCCTTAGGTGCGCATCGTGAATGCCTTCAGGTTTTGTCTTCGGACACAGAGGCCCAAGGTTCCAGTCACTTCAGCCCAGCTTTTTCAACCCATAATCACAACCACCCACGCACCAATTATGGAGATTGATTTCAACCTTCACAGTAAGTCTTCCCTTCACTCTGCTTCCACCCTTCTATCAAACAACATATCAACGACTTCAACAGAAACAAATTCCTCCTACTTCTCCGACATAGACATCGCCCGCACCCACCTCGTCTGCACCCTCTTCTCCCTGGGCATCGAGCACATGCGCGGTGGCACAGGCGCCATCACCGGCTCAAAGAAACCCGTCTTCGGCCTGGCTCTCGGCGCCGTCTCCTGTTCTTTCAAAAAAGAGCTCAAACCCTATGAATCCTACGAACTATGGACACGCATTCTCTCCTGGGATGAAAAATGGATGTACATCGTTACCCATTTTGTGAGGAAAGGTGCCGTGATGCCGAGGAAGTATACGCTTTATCCTCAACAAAATGGTGGAAGAGAGGACGAGGCAGGGAGCAGGAGAGGCAGTACAGATTCATGGGAAGGACATGAAGCCGTTGTCGCCACAGCACTGAGTAAATGCGTCTTCAAACAAGGACGACGCACAATCAGCCCAGCGCTCATGCTCAAGCACTCTGGCCTCCTACCCGCCAAGTCCCTCGATGATGTTTTACCTACAGTACCTGAACCCCTCGGCCTTGACTCCTGCGCGTCGTCGGACTCGGGCATTGACCTGAATGACAGGAATGGAGAAACGGAGTTAGAAAGGATTGAGAGAGAACGGCAACGAGGCATGAGAGTCGCCTTCACGTTGGCAAACCAGGCGCAGTCGGCTCTGGAGATGGAGTTTACTGGTAACGATGAGGCGCTGGGGAGACATAGTGATGGCACTGGTATCACCGGTGTCGTATCTACGTTGGCGCAGTTGGCGAGGTTGAAGAGGGAGCAGATTTTATGATCACGTTCATCTCGTTTGATTTTTGTTGATTTACAATATACGATAGATCTAAACATGATATCCATAGGGAAGAAACGGGACTTTTATAATTGATTCATTTCACAAAACTCAGGATCTGGGACCCTAATGATAGATGAATTCTTGATTACTCTGAATTCAATATTGAATCTCAGAATGAAATATTTTCAAACTCAAAAGTCAAAACTATCGAGATTCTCGAAATTCTCATCTGATTACCCCAAAACCCCATTTGAGCAGATGGAAATCTGAGTAAGAGCGAGAGCCAGAAACCCCCTCATCCTACTCATCTTTGAATCAAGAATAGCATGCCATTCTCGATGACTGCATTTCGTAATTGCATTGCACCCATAATTCCCAAAGCAGTATGAATCCGATCAGTCTGAGCTGGTGTCCCAAGACCGCCACCAGGATGCGTCCCCGGCACTAGCGCCCAACATTCTCACTCCGAAGCACGCTCAATGATACTACGTCACAGCGCAGGACCAGCATATGTCCTAGTACGTGAGAAACCAACGAGTAAAGATATTGTCCCGATAGAAGCGATCTACGTTGTCGCCTTGCAAGGGTCGCATTGATATGTGTCGAATGTGGAAAGTGTAAGTGCCGCCGATGAGAGGGCCCGTTTCCTCCGCCTATCCATCCA
This sequence comes from Cairneyella variabilis, assembly GCA_001625345.1. Classification (NCBI taxonomy): domain Eukaryota; kingdom Fungi; phylum Ascomycota; class Leotiomycetes; order Helotiales; genus Cairneyella; species Cairneyella variabilis. The sequence continues at coordinate 21,049 of AYLM01000029.1, read as the reverse complement.
CCTACGGAGGTATTTGCGTAAGTGACTGTACTTACTGTGCCAATTTGTTGGAATCACTGAGAGGCAAATTTTGAAGCCGAGGACGGATTATCCCTCCTGCGTTCGAGCTTCCCCGCACTTTTACATACTTTTTGTTTATATTCATAGATTGTTCATCCGTTATTCTTCACAATTCATGGTTCGAGGTACCAGCAGTCCGGATTCGTGATTCTCCTAACAGCAGCCACGTCTGTTGAATCACTAACTTCTAATCTTGTTGACTTGTCTCCTGGTATTCCCATTTGAAATTCAAGCTTCTCTCCACGAGAACAATACCTCAAAATGTCTTCAGAAAAATCAACATCACGTCCCACCACTCCACCAGCCCCACCATCCACACCCTCACTCCCACAGCCACCCTCCTCTCGACCTTCAACAGAAATCTCAGATCAAGAAGGATCCCAAAAACCTCGCAATGGAAAGAAAGACCGCACAGCACCCCCGAGCACACACACAACCCACCCCCACATCCAAGCATTCATCACCGCCGCCCAACCCTCCCTCCGCCACCTTGCCTCCCACTCCTCCCTCAACTCCCAAACATCCCACATCTCAAAAACACAATCCCAGCTCTCAGGCTCCGACGACCTCCGCCGCACTTTCAGCGGCAAAAACACCTCCGAGTCCGGCATTCCCTCGCCCAGACACCCAGCAGGCGTACGTCCTACAAGTAGTACGAATTTCCATGATCAAAGACATGGTGGGAAGCCGAATTTGAGTATTACGCGGACGACAAGAGAATGGGATCCAATTGCTGAGAGAGAGAGGAGGGTTGAGAATGCGAGTCTTGGGACGTTGGGGGGAGAGAGTTTGAAGAAATGGCGGTTGAGTGGGAATTCGCAACTCAGTATAGTAGGGGTAAGGGGTAGAGATAATGGGAGTGTGGTGTATGCGAGTGATGAGATGACATTAGTTTCGGATCCGAGAGAGAGTGTCGTTGATGCGAATACTGTAAGGGGAAGTGGAGTTCTGAGTCCGATGAATGCGCCGAAGTATAAGGAGATTGAGATTTCTCAGAAGGCGAAGGCGATGAGTGAGCCGAGTTTGGTTGGGGGTGAGAATTGGGATGCTGAGAAAGCGAAGGAGAAGGTGGATGAGGAAGATGATGATGAGAATAGGTATCCAGGTCCGCTTGGGTTGTTTATTTTGATTTTTGGGATTGCGTTGAGTGTTTTCTTGATTTCGTTGGATCGGACGATTATTACTACTGTAAGTTCATTCTCTAATAATGAAAGTCCTGAGATCAAAATAAAATTGCTGACTTGGAAAAGGCAATCCCCTTCATCACCAATGAGTTCGACTCATATGATGATATTGGATGGTATGGATCTGCCTACCTCCTGACAGCATCCGTCTTCCAGCCTTTGTATGGCCGCATCTACATGCTTTTTAACATGAAATGGACCTACCTGATAGCTCTGGCAATGTTCGAACTGGGAAGCTTGATTTGCGCTGTCACGCCAAACTCAGTCGGGCTTATTGTTGGGCGAGCAATCGCAGGTTTAGGAAGCGCCGGACTCCTGACAGGAAGTTTCATTGTCGTTGCGCATGCCGTTCCTCTCGCTCAAAGGCCGGTTCTGACAGCGGTAGTGGGATTGATGCGAGTTTCTTCGGATTCCTCTTTCGAATCGAGTGCTAATTGGTCTCCAGGTTTGGTGTGGGGGCCACAGTCGGTCCTCTTCTCGGTGGTGTCTTCACGGATCTCGTTACGTGGAGATGGTGCTTCTACTTCAACCTCCCAGTTGGAGGTGCCACCATGTTGTCCATGTTTCTCTTTTTCCACCCGCCAAAGAAACATGCGCTGATGGGAAAATCCATCCCCCACCGAATTCTGGAGCTGGATCTCACGGGAAACGTGTTTCTCTTGGGATCACTCATCCAGCTCTTCCTCGCGCTACAATTCACCGAGCAAGGAGAAGCATGGAGCAGCGCTCGCATCATTGGTCTGCTCGTTGGATTCGGTGTGGTCTTGATTATCTTCTGCATTTGGCAGTGGTGGAAAGCAGATGGCGCTTTGATGCCGCCGAGGATCTTGCTTCAAAGAACGGTAGCTGCATCTTGCGGCGCGGCGTTCTTCATTTATGCTGCGATTCTCGTCCAGACGTACTACCTCCCAATGTGGTTCCAGGCCATCAAGGGCGATTCTGCGATTCATTCTGGTGTCAATATGATTCCGTACGTTCTTGCAAATGCCATCTTCTCTGTCCTAGCGGGAATTTTTGTTTCGAAGAACGGATACTTCGTCGCTCCCGCAGTCGTGGGAATGATGTTTGGAACAATCGGGACGGGACTGATAAGTACTTTCAATCTCGATACTCCATCGAGTAAGTGGATCGGGTATGAGATTCTAGCATCTGCAGGTATCGGAATGGCCATCCAGCAAGGCTTCACCGCCGTCCAAATCGTCCTGCCTTTGGACGAAGTCGCAATTGGCACAGCAGCAGTTGTTGCTTTCCAGTCTCTGGGCGGTTCGGTCTTTGTATCTGTCGGGAACACCATCCTGCAAAACACGCTTCTGGATGCCGGCAGAAACAACCAGCTACCGGGAGTCGATGTCCAAGCGGTGATCAATGCCGGTGCATCGGATTTCAGGAATCGTGTCACGGCTGAGCAGTTGCCAGGCATACTATCAGTGTACAACAATGCATTGCAGAAAGTCTTCATCGCCGCAATCCCAATGGCTGGGCTTGCAGTGCTAGCATGTGCGTTCATGGAGTTCAGAAACGTGAATGATACGAAACGAGCAGGCGAGGAATCTGCAAGAAAGGCGAAGCATAGGAAAAACGAGACTGAGAGGGCGATTTTAGAGGCGAGTAGGAGGTCAACGATGTCTGGGTCGAGTTATGGGTATCAGTGGACCAGAGATTGACATGTTGAAATTGGCATATTTAAAGCGCCTGCATCGATGAGGCATTCTACAGCATTGGAAAGGATCATGAGCGGATTTTCCATGTCGAAAGCCATCCTTATCTAAAGTTTCATAGTGAACCGGGCCAGTCGTACAAAATTTAATGGTTGAAAAGTTTGAGCAAAGCAAAATGACTCTGATATCTAAGGCCCAGGAAGAAGAAAATTTGATCTTATGATCAATCATCGAGGCTTACTGGCCCAAGGTATCACAACAAAGGCAATGGTGAGGCTGTGAAAGTTGTTAAGCAAGTAACGATGCCAATATTTGATCAAAGCCGACCCCAAAAATCAAGTTAGAAATTGAAACTGCCCAAACAATGTTAGAATCGTTATGTCTAGCGAGCACACACTCTTGTAAGAAAGCCGTCGCAATAATAGGGGAGGGCAGGCGAACACACGCTCTGGTGAGAGAACCGTCGCACAAGAAGAGTAGGCGAGCACACACTCTCGTGAGAGAGCCGTCGCAACAATAGGGGAGGGCAGGCGAACACACACGCTTTGGTGAGAGAGCCGTCGCAACAATAAGGGAGGGCAGGCGAGCATATACCCTCGTGAAAGAGCCGTCGCACGAAAGGGGAGGGCAGGCGAGCATATACCCTCGTGAGAGAGCCGTCGCAACAATAAGGGAGAGCAGGCGAGCACACACCCTCGTGAGAGAGCCGTCGCACGAAAGGGGAGGGCAGGTGAACACGTAAATTGATTTAAGATAAGAAATTGGGTTACGAACCTTGGAACGCTTTCCTCTTCTCCCTCCCGTATTGGCAGATGTTTCAAGTATTCGACTAGCTACGGATTCGTTCTCTTGATTCTGGGACTGATGAACATCATCAGACGGAATGTGAAAGGGTTGCTGTAGTGGTTGCTGGAAGCTGGCACTTTAGTGGCCCGCCCATAGTGTCGCAGATGTAGCCAGGGTATTGATACCGTTACCGCGAGGGGCGCTAGGCAGCGAAGGCCGGGGACCTAATGGCAGTATAGAGGGAAATCCAAATCTAGTGATAAGTCAGGATGAGAATGATGCAGTGCAGCGTCTAGAGCTAAACTCACTTGGCAATGCTGCTACCGATACGACCAGAAGCAACTGTGGATGCTCGACCGTTGGGCGGCACGAAATGATTTGCCATCTGCAGACGGATTTAAGAACGCACACCACCGTTGTTGATGAGAAGAGTAAAGAAAGAAGATGGTGAAGAGGCGAAGAAAGTGCTTTTAAGCAGATGGGGAAGGCAGGTACTCAGGGCATCAACAACCCCAAACGAGGAAGGAAGACTTGCTGATCCGAGCCCACACAACAGCTTCATCTAATAGGCTTGCGTTGAAATAATGATGAAAGAGCGCGACCCAATAGCACGAGCAAAGCAGTAATCAATCGTCTTCTCTAGTGATCCGATGTGTTCGGTATGGACGCCCAGTTCTCCTCAGTCTGTGGTCGTATGTGATAGAACACTGGCTTATTCAGGTATATAGATATATCACTGACGATCCAGCTCACGTGACTCGCGCTTTAGTCCACCGATTTTCAGACCAGAGGCGGACAACTGAAGTAATGATCCTGCCAGATAAATTCTCTGCCCATTTAGGTCCGCAGTAAACTTCAACTCAACTCACATCCCTGATTCACCAATACCAGCGGAGGAACCAGGAGCGTCACTCTTACCCATTCCGGCCTAGCGATCTCGCCTAACCTCCTGAAGGATCAACTCCCATTCATCCGAACTCCAACTCCAAATCCATCATCCTGTTCCTGAGTGCATGGTGCTAATAATAATAGTGTCGACTGTGAAAGATGAAAGAAGATGGGTTGGAAGCGTGAGTATACATAAGCAAGTGCCGTCTCATTTCCTGCTCAATTCTTCGCGTTTGATTTTGTTGCTTCGAAATTGCATTCCTCGTCGCGGCTGGGACCTTGTATCGCAAAAGTCTCGACACAGCGTCTTTCTACGAACCCTTTCTCGCTCCTGTACCTTTTCTCTTGTCATTGAGTATCTTGCTTCGCAAAAGTGCTATCTCGATCTGGAAGCAGGATCAACACACACTCGTCAATTCTCTCACCATCAATCATCAAAATGCACACCAAAACAATAACACCCACTTCTGTTCTCCTCCTCACCCTCCTCACAACACCAACACTCGCACACCCTCTCGCCCACCACCTCCCAACCTTCACACCCTCCCTCTACGATATCTCGCCTCCTCGGCCGTTCCTCCCAAGTCGCTCTCCTCATTCCCATCCTCAAGCACTACTAGATGAATACCTCACAGGCTCAATACGCATGGGCCATCAACCAACTTCCATATCCCACCACACAATATCTCAATCAAAATCTTCGACAAAGGAGCTAGGTTTTGAAATGTCGCCAGAGACGTGTAGACCGTTGGGAGAGGCAGGGGAATGTGCGTGTATGGTTCGGGACTTGGAATCGCTGTTGCTGGAAACGTATCCAGAAGGCATTGCACTACCCACGAGCTCAGGGTCGAATTCACATGCGCTCGCTTCGAGTATGATGATCAGTGAGACGGTAGAACATGTCATCGATGGTCGAGAGTTTAGGGCTACATTGGAGTTGAAACTCAGTTCCTCTCTTCATACTCCCAGCCCACACACACCAATATCCATCCCGATCCCCACATCCTTCACTACCACCACCCTCCGCCACACCCTAGCTGCCCTCTTCTCCTCCCTCCAGCACATCAATACCCGCGCTCTCACTTCCCCCACCCACGCTCCCAGCATCCAGATCTCCGGACACGAATTCCAGAGCCTAATGGCGATGCTTACAAGAAGTATGGAGACACTAGAGAGGGCTATGGTCAAGAAAGGCAAGAGCGGACTCGGGAGCGTGAAAGTACAGGGTGTGGTGCATGGGGTTGATGTGGAGGCTCGGTGGGTGTTTTATGAGGTTGTTGGGGGAGTGAGCGTTAAGTGTTCATGACCATGTTGGGGTTTATGTCTTGGAATGGCGTTTGGATTGGGGGTTTGAGATTTAGTTTGATTTTACTGAGGGGTCTTGGCGTCTGAGGAAGATAAAAGGGGTTTGGGAAATTGGAATCACAATTGGAACGGCGTTCAGGGAGTGAGGGCCAAATCAGGCTCATTTATGGTTCTGCCCGGTGTATATATATATCTCCATTTCCAAAACATCAATCAGTCCTCCAACTAAACCATGCCATACCATCTCCGAAGCTCCCTCCAAACCCCAATTCATGATGCCTCTAATCGCAATCTCAGGTTGCAGTTAGCTCCGCAATCCTCCTCTCAATCTCAGGCACCTGCCTAAGCTGAACCTCTAACTCATCCTTCTCATCCTCAAGCTCGAGCCTCCTATCCGCATCAAGCTTCGTGAAAACATACTTTCCCTGCCCATCAAACTGAAGAATCTTGCTGTGATACTTCCACAGGCTGCGTCGATGACTGACCGTCATCAAAGTAATATTGAGGGCCTTGGCATGATCATACATGACCTTCTCCATTTCTAAGGTGACGCTGGATGTGCATTCGTCTAATATCGCGTATTTAGGGCGATTATAGAATAATCGCGCCATAGCTACGCGCTGTTGTAGACCGCCCGAAAGCACGTCCCGCCACTCGGCTTCGGCGTCCCAACCTTCGGGAAAGGAGGCCACTAGATGATCCAAGTCCAATATCTTCAAGATCTCAAGGAGGTCAGCGTCAGTGATACCTTTAGAGCGCATAATACGCAAAGAGTCAGGGTATATGATTTGTTGGCGCAGTGAGCCAGCACTCAGGTATGGCCGCTGAGGGACGTAGAAGACTTGTGACAAGGGGGGTTTGCGGACGGTGCCACCGTAGACGGGCCATAGGCCGCCGAGGATGCGGAAGAGGGAGCTTTTGCCGCAGCCGTTGGGGCCGACGACTAGGACGTGGTCGCCGCGGTGCATGGAGAAGGAGAGGGCGGGGACGAGGACGGAGCCGCCGGGGGTGATGATGGGGCTAGAATCATTGTCAGTGGGAGTTCAGTTTCACTTGGAGGAGTGCTATGCTTACACATCAATAAACTCAATATCCTCGCTCTCAATGACTGTCCCTCGGCCTTTCATCAGATCTAACTGGTTACCAGACTTTTCATCTGAGACAAGAGTCTTTTCAAATCTTCCGGCCTTGATGTCGTCCATGACATCCAAGAGGGTAGCGACACGAGATGTGTAGCCTGCTAGTTCCGTAACTTCTTTGTACGAAAACATGACTCGACCGAAGGCATCGGAGCTTGATAGTAACAGACGGCGATTCGTGACGAAGCTTTCGGTTCGGTCGCCCATGGTTTGTGCTACTGCTCCGGGGATCTTGAAGAAGACCGGAACGCTGCAAAGTACGAGACCGAGGGCTCCCCACACGTATTTGATGATGAAATCCTGAGAGAATTAGCAGAAAACAAAGCAACAGTGTCATTTTTACTCACCTCCATTATCCCATGAGTGAACCGCCTCCGTAAAATGTCTGGCAAAGTCAGTCTGATTCCCTATCTTTTTGTTCGTGAACCTACAATTAACGTGCTTGATGAGAGTAAAGTATCCTTTATCCAATGTATCCTTTTCCGCCTCATGACCATTATACAAAGCGATCTCTTCGCTGTAGTCTATTAATCTCGAGTGCTCAAACCTAAATTCTCCTTCTAATCGTGCTTCGTCTGCCACATATTTTCCGAATGGTGGTGTTAATGCTCGCATAACATTTGCTGACAATTGGACCAGGAGTGACATGAAGAAGAGACCTTCTCCACCAACGCTCTTCGACAGCGAATAGTTGTAAATCAACATATCCAGCGTCGGTTTCGCCAAATTCCCATACAATTCCGCCAAGCTGTTCGCAAACTTCGATACATCCACCGTGATCAACTGATCTGCGTTCTTTATCCGGTCGTCTAGGGCGGACAGGGAGTAGAAGGTCATGTTCGAGAGGTATTTATCGTGTATGTAATTCGTTAATCGAGTTCGGTATTGGAGGGAGAGTTTGCATTGGTGGTATGCGAGCTATTCCAACATATTAGCATACATCTCCACTTCTGGTCAAAGGAATGCATACCATAGAATTGGTAAAAGTCGCCGGCACAGCAATCAACATCCACCACACAATCCCAATCAAAAAGTCCTTGCCTCTCCCTCTCACCAAACTCGACACCAAAGCACCATCCATAGCCGCAACCTTCAAACTGATCAGCGTCCTGACTACCAAGAACACGCTATGGCTGATCAAGAGCCGCATCTCCACGCTCTTCCACCCAGGTATGCATATCTTGAGAAGTCGGAATAGGTTCTTGAAGAACTCGCGATTGAGCTCGACTTTCGGTTTCTTGGTCGCATCGCCGCTGAGAGTAGTGGAACCTCGCCGTCTGGCTGCTGCTTGTCTTTCTGCCGCAGCTTTCTGCTCGGAGATAGCGGAGCGGATGCGGTTGAGGAGCGCGAAGAAGAGGGTCAGGTAGACGGTGCGGGAGATGTTGGTTCGGTGCTTGAGATAGAGGTGGGTGAACTGGGCGATGATAGACTTGAGAGTTCGGTCGGGAGGCAGCAGCCTCAGCTTCGATTGTGCAGCCATCTTGCGTTTGCTGGGAAGCTCGAGATGGATTGTGGAGATCGTGGGGAAGCTCTCAGACCATGCTTCGAAGTGGCCTCGAATTCATGGGTAGAGCGCAAATGATTCTTTCATAGCGATCGTGAATGAGCACTGATGATATTCTCTGGTTCAGAACCTTGTGTATTATGCTTTGATTGTTGTCGTCGACATCAAAAAGCGGTGATGGATGTGATGGATGTGAGGGACTCGTGAGATCAAGTTCGTCGCCCTCGCCCTCGGCTTGACAGGGATCTTTCCCCAGATTCAGGTCCTTTCACATGCCAGGCGGAACGCGGCGGCGACAAACCCTCCCGTACATAGTCACTGCCATCTTTCTTCAGACGCGCCTGCCACCTGCTACATGCTACACGCTACTCATTATCCAAATTCTCACGATGTCGTCTTCTTCTGCTCACTCCAGCTCCTCAGACTCCGGCTCTGGCTCTGGCTCCTCAGAATCCGACACCCTCCTACAGCACGAAAACATCATCGAAGACCACCCCAAAGACACTCTCCTACAATCTGCAGATGCGCTGCCACCCCCCAAAGACGCTCTAGATCTACTACATCTCGTTGACACTACCTCCTGCCCGCTACACGAAGACACTCAGTTTCGCATGCCACCCCATAACCGCTCCGCAGGGCGCGATGTTCATATTTTCGATGCATGCGATCGAAGCACTTCAATTGGTGGCCTAGTTCTCACAGCCGGTGTTACGAATGCCAACCTATATGCTATGATAGAGATTTTCGTCATCTTTAACGGCGAATATATTTTACGGAATGAAAGCGATATCACGATAGAGAAGGATGACTCTATACTTCTACCTGGAAACTATTATATTGATTCTCTAAGTAAGTCTTTCTTTAATAGCTGCTTCCTCTGGCTAACTTATTAGCAGACCCTATTCAAATCAATAATGAGACGCCATTAACCCGTATGATTTCTCTACAAACTGGAGCTCGTGTCCAAGCCTTTTGTAACGCTGTTCGTTCGCGAGATAGACGATGTGTTATAACAGGAGAAGTGGCAATTGAGGCTGATTATGACGATTGGACTGGTTTCGAAGCCGCACACATCTTTCCGCTAGCTTTTGAGGGACTTTGGATTGATTTCAATTACGGCTGTTGGATCAAAAGTCCCTCAAATGGTGAAGAAATCAAAGGAGGAAAAATCAATTCTGTACAGAATGGGCTATTGCTGCGCAGCGATATACACCAGCTCTTTGATACGTATCATATCTCGATTAATCCAGATGTATGTATATACACCTTACGTTTTTTGTAAGAGTTTAATAGCTAATGGTTATATTAGGACAATTACAAGGTTATATGCTTCCGTCGTGATGGAAAGGGTATCGCTGGAAAACGTCTTGATCAAAGACTTCTTGATGACCCCCAAAGACCAGTCGATCAGCTCCTTTGTTGGCATTTCCGCCAGGCTGTTTTAGTTAATATGAAGGGTGCTGGCGAGCCTATATTCGAGCATGATTTCCCACCCGGCTCTGATATGGTTGGTAGTATACTTAAGGGTCCAAAGGCTGCTAAGAGGATGGAGTTTGAGCTATTCAGTCGTCTGGCCAGTCAATTTGATTTGACCGAGTAGAAGCAGTATAATAGAACTCTTGCAAACAAAGATCTGTTTGGAACGTGCCAAAATTGCAAGGTCCCAGAACCGGAATGAAGACGCTAAGCGCTTGGCCCAGGAATCCCAGGCCAGTAAATAAGCTCGTACGGAGTATCCTCCGTAGTTTTCTGGCGTTTGGAAGCGGGTGCGGTCAAGGCCATCGCGAAAGGTCTTTCAATTCTTGAAACTCGTGAGGTTGGGAAAATTACTCTGCGATGTAAAATTCTCAGATTCGTAGATATTCGTAAAGCTGCGCAAAGTCGTGGGAAGAGGATCATGAAGCTCAATGCGGTTGAAGAGAGGTGAGATTGCGGCTGAAGGTGGAGGATCAGGCCATGACGTTGCTTTTGGCAGGGAAGCTCCGAGGGCGATTCGGAACGATTCCGGTGCTGACTGACAACAGCCTTCAATTCACATTACTCTTTTCTCTCAAATTCAATCTTCGAGCGAAAATCAATTACTGTTCTGTTTGAATGTGTTTTGATTACTTGTATCTTTTATTTCGTTCTTTCTAGAGGGCAAAAGCGTGCCGAAACGCTCTTGCTCAGTCCTTCAGACTCTATCCAAATCAAACCCTTCCAGAGCCCAGGAAGGGATTTTGTGATCTCGTACCAATCGTTCCAGGTCACATTACGACTGCGGACTGCAGGCTTCCCCGCGTCTGTGATCCACGAAGCGAATATCAACAATCGAGAAACCCCTGCGATAGCTTTTCCTGGAAGCCTAAGTTGGGTGAATTCAGCATGTTCACCTGTTGGGATGACCTTTTATGGCATAAATCTTGCAGCAATGGTATTTATCATGAGGCAGAAGTACTCTTTATAAGCATTACTAGGTTACCAGCTTGCCAAAGATCGAGAACTCGTCCACAGAGTTGTTTTAGTACCCGGTAATTTATGATAGTTCCGGACCGTTCTTGAGAACTGCCCGTTATATGCGGCAAAAGCGGTTTGATACCGGCATATGAGCTGGTTCCTGGTACAAGTGCCGGTCAGCCCCCTCCGAAAGATGGTCTAGCTAGCTTACCGACTCGAGTCTCCAAGTCGTTTACCTGGTTAATACTGTGTGTGTGATCAATAAGCATTTTGCCAACAAGTTCCTCAACACGGACATGTGCATAACTCTTCGACTGATGTCTTTTACTTGAAACTCTTTACCTTATTTGCATGGCAATTGGTAGATCGTTAAATCATAATGTCAATATGCAAGAGCTGGTGCCAGACTTTCCCTCTGCTGTGCTTCTTGTACGCAAGCAGCTTGAAGAACTCATCCGATGCTATGTTTTGGCCTCCGCAATACATCTGTCGTGCTAGCAGCCACCATCAAAATGCTCATCTTTTAACTCGTTCTGATCTGCGTCCTAGCAATTACTTCACTCAGTGCCACTTCCAATTTGGGCAGAAGTTTCAGATCATCTTAGACAGCATTCTAAATCTTACCTCATCCTCCAAAATCGTACCCGATTCCACAGTCTTCGACATCGACCTTTTTGATACAGACGTGACTACCATCGCCGGCCTACAAGCTCGGGTCAAGATCGTTGTCTTTTATTTCAGCGCAGGCACCTATGAGAAATGGAGACCTGATGCCGGGAACTTCACAGCAGCTGACAAAGGAGCATCACTCTCGCCTGACTGGCCTGATGAGAATTGGATCAATACCAACAGTGCCAACGTCAGGAGAAAACAGGATTAGGTTGGCTTATGTGAAGGGGTGTGATGCTATGGGTCCTGATAACACCGGTAGGACTTCTATTTTAGAATCTTCGAGCACCATCTTGGTTGTAATAAGTCTTTTGAACAGGTGAAAGATGAGTTAGACGCTGATGATCCGAGCAGACAGCTATGTATGAGCGCCTTTCAATTGTCCCAATCTATATTGCTGCATCAGAGGCCAAACTAATGTTCGGACATTCTGCAGACCAATATCAACGGCCTCAACCTCCAAAGGAGCGACGCAGTCAACTATGTCGAATTTCTTGCTTCCACAGCAGCTGCTAACAACCTCCAGTTCGATCTCAAAAACTCCATGGACTTCCTCTCCGACGCATCTAGTGTGGTTCAATTTGCAGAACATACACCTCCTTCATCGCATCTGGCAAACCAGTCTTTCACATCGAGTATCCAATTCAGATACCACTACCCAGATCTCATCCGCAGAAAATTGTCTTCCGGCATTAGCAGGCGTTGCATCCGAGCTTCAAAAGCTGTAGAAGGATGAATATCTTGCCGGAATGTGGCGATGGTGTCTGGTTCAGCATCTTGACTAGTATGATTATAAGCTAGCACAATCCAACCTTGATCTAAAAAGAACTGGCTCACACAAACTATACCTACCGCCTAATCTCGAGTTTCGATGGCCAACCTGGGTTTGGTCGTCCTTCAAGGGCAAGGTTGACTTTTAGGAGATCGCCCAACCAAACGCGGAAGTCCTGGATTGTATTTGTGATCCAGTGGACAAGTCTGCACCCCTTGCTCAAGTTAACTCTGGGAGGTTGGTCTTGAATACTGCCGTCATCAACGAGAAGGACCGAACGCTGTTCGACAAGTGTGATTCGTTTAACTGGGATTATGGTCATAATGATTGGGGACCACCGCTTCTAGATGTCCATAACAACTTCGTTTATGCACTCATTGGCCAGATATTCTATCCATTGGCTCTTGGTCAGACGAAGCTCATGAGTGTGGCCCTGATTCTCGCCTCTGTGGGGGATGGGACATACGCTCGAATTGGAATACTTTCCCGATTCTTGACAGATAATTGGGATAAGTAGAGCCTCCAATCCATACCGACCACCATCATCTAAAAAGCAACGAGAAGTGCAGATAGCTTTTCTGAGATATTGACATGACTTCATCGAGTTCCGGAGCTGTCTTCGAAGTAAATGTTAACTGCCTTTGTACGCGACCTAGAGCCTTCTCAAAGGTTACGCTGAGACTGAGATCACTCAATCCAAGGTTTATTGACTCGTATGGATATTTAAAGATATAATTCTGAATTAGACTCAACACCCTTTGCTGGGGTATGTTCAAACTCTGCTTAATAGCAAAGTCGAAAGTCCTTCAAAGAATGGGTCGGGGATTAACACAGCTGACACCTACAAGACTCGGCATATAGACTTCGAAATATTGCTCCCTGCCCGAAACGGGCGTTTCTGCTTTCCGAGGGCCTCTTGAAGATTCCGGCGGGCGCTACCCGAGCTCATGAAAGAGATTCCCAGCATCCGATTGGGCATGTGCCGCTCGGTAACTTGGTCGGTCCCGAGGAATCTCTTCCTTCACTGACCAATCACAACGGTCTTGTATATACGTCTCAAAGACAACTTCCAAAGTATGGCTGTAGAGTGTTCGCTGCCTAGAATATGATACTCAATATTTATGACGACGAAGAAGAAAACAGATTTGTCATTCAGGATCAGCAAATGAGTCTTCAAGTCGTACGAAGCGAGAATGAATATAAGGTATGACACTTCTCGCATGAGATCAATCTGATGGAGAAATAGCAGCACCGAGCGAGAAATCTTCGAGATGTTTCCCTTTTCATCTCAGCCCAGAACTCTTCTTGATTGTGTTATTGCCTCGTCTCTTGTATGGCTCGTTGTCGCAATCTTCAGAGTTAGTCACCTAGATCCAACATATGGAATATTTACCTTGCTCGGAGACTGAGATGAATTGTAGCAAGCCAAGATAGCCATTTTTGGTCCCTTGAGGAGCATTCCGGGCCCAACACTGAACAGATGGACCTCTCTTCCTCTCCACGCTGCTAACGGCCTCCATCAAAAAGTTCACTACATTCACTCGCTTCACCAGAAATATGGTCCAATCGTCCTTACCGCGCCTAATACAGTCTCTGCTACATCCCTACTAGCAACGAGGAGCATCCATAAAATCGGCTCAGGCTTTCAGAAATCGCCATGGTATGAGAATCTCCAACTCGCTGGAACGCTTGTGTCATTGACGGATGCAAAAGAGCATGCAGCCAGAAGAAAACATTTTGCAAGAGCCTTCAGCATGCAATACTTGCTGGAATGGGAAGTTGTTATTTTGGAGCTGGCAAGGACAACAGTTGCTGAATTGAAAGATGGAAAGAATGGAGACGTTGAAGTTGATATTTTGAAAAGCTTCGGCAGAATGGCAACAAGTGTTGTGGGAGAACTGTGCTTGGGCCAGAGCATCAAGCCCAGAAATTTGTCTGCGGATGAGGTAAGTTGACCTGGTTCGTTTACCATGAGTTGGAATCACTAACATAATTACAGGATTCAAAAGATCCCAAACGAGCGGGTCTGATCCAAGGGATCCAATCAGAGCTTCTTGTCCCAGGTAGCGAGCTCTTCCGCACTCTCCCACTATACCTGAAAATGCTGCCTGCGCCAATTCTTAGACGTATTCTCAAAACTAGACTGCAAGAGTCCGCTCGGCGGTCTCTTGACCGGCAAACCTTACTTGAAGGAACCGAGAAGGCACAAAATTCAACATTATTGACAAAGGCACTCGCGGGGAATGAAACTGATGATGGTGCTCTGTCGGACGAAGCAGTAGTGAAAGAAGCAAAGGCTTTCATCGTTGCCGGGACAGATACCACTGCGACCGCAATTACTTACTTAATCTGGGCAGTGATCAAGTATCCAGAAGTCAGGTCGAAGCTCCAAGAAGAACTGGTTTCTCTTTCAGAGCATTTAACAATTTCTGAAGTGTTGAGATTGGAGTACATGGGATGTGTGATCAACGAGACTTTGAGACTTTACGGATCTGTAAGCTCCGGACTACCCAGAGTGACGCCCAAAGGTGGACGAGAACTCGAAGGTCATTTCATTCCTGAGGGAACGATTGTTGAGACACAATCTTTCACTCTGCATCGGGATCCCGAAATCTTCGATGAGCCTCTGAAGTGAGTCCCATGCAAGACAACCGATTCATATCTTTCGTTCCAGGGTTTCCCGCTAATGAAAAACCTAGATTTATTCCAGAGCGATGGCAAAACCCAACATCACAAATGAAAGAAGCGTTCATGCCCTTCGGTATTGGATCACGTGCTTGTATCGGCCAACAACTTGCACAAATTCAGCTCTTCATTGCGCCAGCTCTCTTCTTCCGCCAGTATCCTGACGCTAAAGTCTCAAGTAGAATGAGAGATGAGGACATGGAAGGTTCAGATCTGTTCGTGCTGTTTCCAAAGGGTGGGAAATGTTTGATCCAGCTGTGAGCTCTTGAGGCTGACGAACTCATGGACGGAGACGGTTGTAAAAAAAAGAGGGAAAGTTGAGTTAAGGGAAATATCGCCACTTCATTATATCTCATTATTAAATCAAAAACAATACTCCTCAACATGTAAATGTATGCCTTGCGCGCCAGTTCCCTTATGCACCGCCCTCTCATCTGAAAGTTTCGCGACTGAGTTCCGGATTGTAGCAACCAGCGGCTTGCCTCCACATACCACTACGGATGTCTCTCCTCCCGTCACCTCCACCGTCTTTCGAATCAACGACGCAGCATCTGGCCTGCAGTAAGTGTATTCTATCCGGGTACGAAGCTCTCCAAGGCTAGCCCCACCTTGACAGCAGCTCTGATCACTCTGCTTGTTGCCGCAACAGCAACCACCCTGTTTCTGGGGTTTCAGTTCACTCTGAGAGGATACTGAAATATCTGATGAGCCAGAGGTAACTCGAACGTAGCTCTCCCTGTTCTTCTTTTCGCTTATTGCGGCACTCTCTTCTTTCTCTGATACTGGGGAAGCGTTCTCAGCCTTCCCTTTATAGCTATTCTTACTCTCGTGTAGAGAAGAGTCGTCTCCGGTAACTGCAATCTGAACTTCGAGCTCGATGCCGAGGTTCTCAGCTTGAGCGAGAGCCTTCGTCAATCTCAGCTCATAATATTTTGCATGGCCACGATCTCGAGTGATAAGCACGAATTTAATTCGTTGCGTGCAGGTTGTTTTCGTCGTTGAGAGTATGTATTCCAAAATAGGCAGTGTGAATGAAGCCCCCGTGGAAGCCGAGATGAGCACCAGCGACTCAAAAGCTTCCCAAGCTGGAGGTACCCCATATGGACCAGCAATGAAGCCAGTCACAGAGCTGTTCGTAGCAGTTTGGGTCTTGAGTGCACTTGTGTGTACTCGTTTCGAGAAGCCAGAATGGGCCCGGATTACCAGCTGGATCTCGTTGCATGGACATCCTCCGTTAGGCTCGTATGGCGTGGCGATGGTGAAAGGGTGAGACTCCAGCCAGCCGAGTGCCGGCACCCAAAGGTAAATGTGCTGTCCAGCTTTCCACGACAGGTGAACATCCTTGATACTAAGAATCGTAAGGTCGCTTCCCACAGCTTGAAGCTCGACTTGATGGCCGATTCTCTGGGTACCATTGCAGGAGCTCAAGTTTCGGATTCGGAGGTTTTGGTAGAACAATAGAATGCCTCGTACAATCCAGTCGAATGAGACGGCGGTGATTGCAAACACAATGTTGTATTGCGCATACGATGGAACATGGACCCAAAGAAGCCACAAGAAGACACCTGCTGCGACGATATGCTGTAGGACGAAGAACTCGTATGCCATGCGTCGCAACGGCGAGAGTGAAGATAGGAATGTCCACACAAGAACTCCCCAAGCGCCAAGGCCATATTTAACCATCGGCATCATTTCAATCTCAAGCTGGACAAAGTCGGCACGGATCCATTCTGCCATGAAGAAGTAGCCGTGCACGGTGACCGTAACCAGTAACGTGCGGGAAACCCATCTGTGTAGCCAGTTCAATCGCTCATGCGAACTTCCAATGATGATTCCGATGACGCTAGACTTAGATGCCAGCAGGTAGACAAGTGGCACCTGTGTGACTGAAATCCATGCGTTCCGAAATCCAATTCTCTCCCAATAGTATGCATCATGGATAACGGCAGTCGAGGTCATCATATACACGATGATGGCCCAATAGCAGAGGATGATGAGGACTCTGCCAAGCGGGGGAGGATTCAGGCCAGACACCCATTTGGGAAGACGGATTTGAGGGTAACTCATCTCTCGAAAGATGGCAGTACCAGTGGCCCAATATTTCATGACTGGGTTTGTGACTTTGGTGGGGTATTTTATCGACGGTCTTGCCCGATGTATCCTTACTCTGACCGCTCACTGCGTTAGAATTACTCTTGTAGGCTGGAGGGAAAGGTACGGCAGATTGTGGCTTGATCTTGGGAGAGTACTGACCTGCTCCAAGTCTGATAGTAAACAACTGCTCTTGATACGAGAAGCATGCCTATAACGAAAACAACGATGTACCAATAACCTCGTGCCAGCACCTGGTTGTATGGTCTGAACATTGGATCCGAGGACGAATCCATCCCCATTCCATCCATACTGCTCATGTCCATCTTGAAAAGCGAAGGGAAAGAAAGCTCAAAGTAAAGGTCAAAGTCACTGGAGGACGTTGAAAAGAATATATCTCAGCGCTGCAGTGCTTTAAGCATGCCTTTCAGAGCGCATCAAAATGTAGAATCTGGAGCTGGCGCAGACTGTAAAGCAGGAGATGCGGTGAAGTCAACCAGCATGAATTTGCGAAGACGTTATTCTTAGGTGGAGGTCAGACCGATGCCAAGCAGTGGCGATTCGAAGCGGTTCCGAGCTTTCGGGGACTGCGGTGGTGCTCGATAAGCCAAGGCACAGGCTTGTATGTCTGCTGGGCCTAATTAGTGGGGTGACAGAAATCCATCAGCATCACGATCAGTAGCGGTATAGTGGAGTCAGATGGAGAGAAAGTTAATTGGCGCAGGATCCTGCACGCGGCCGAGAATGGGCGGAAAAGCCACAACTGCCTCAAAAGTGCTCAAACAAGCCTTAAGCGAGGTTAAGCGAGAAGACTTTCGAAGCCCGCCCATTCATGATGAATTTTTCCGATGACCTACATCGGTCTACACTGTAGAGGCATGCCTTGTCATGCAAGAGAAAATCAGTTGGCATGTTTCAGACTGGCAGGTGCGAAAGGGACTTGTCTGGTCTTGGCAAGGCTTATCAGTGATAAGTATGTATTTAAGGCAGGGCGAGACGGAACGGGGAGCGTATTTACTAGATCCACACCCTTCCCACTCATGCAAGCTCTTCCATGGCCACCGAGGCTGCCGATTGGGGAATTATTTACTTTCTGCCTTCGTTGACCTTCAACATCTCTCATCTTTCGTCCTCCCGATCTCCTCAAATCTCGTTCGTTCGACTACATCTTGAATAACATCCCAGAGCTATTGGAAAAAGCCATACCTTCCCACAACACCCTCATTTCGACATGATGGCCGTACTTCCCAACGTCAGCGCATTCATCTCTGCGCTCCTCCTTCTCGTTGCTCAAACTTCCGCCCACTTCTACTTGCTCTCCCCACCAAGCATTGGCTTCGATGACGATTTGGAAGGTGAGGCACCATGCGGTAGCTTCACAGTCGACTTCTCTACAGACAATGTGACAAACTTCCACGTTGGTGGCGACTTTATCGCACTCGTAAGTAATCTGTTTTATTACTTTCCTGACGATCGCGTGCTGATTTATATCCCCAGGAGTCAATTCACCCTCAAGCAACCTGGCTCTTCCGCGCAACCCTTGATACCACCGCTTCGGGCAACTGGACATCACTTCTTCCTGCGGTGCTTCAAACTGGCCTTGGCGACTTCTGTGAGCAAGGCGTCGTGGTTCCAGCTTCATGGGCTGGATCTAAAGGTGTAATTGGCGTTGTTCAAGACGCACCAGACGGTATTCTCTACCAGGTAAGGACTTCGGCCTTAGAAAGTTCGATTCGAACACGGTCTGACTTTTTCACAGTGCGCCGCTGTCAACTTTGTTGCTGGTAGCACAACCACCGTCCCCTCCCAGTGCACTAACGTGACTGGTCTCACTGCCTCCTACACCGCCGATGCCGTTCTCTCTACACTTCCTTCGTCCTTCACCTCCTCTGCAACTTCCACCGGAACCTCCTCTACATCATCCTCCACCGCCACTTCAAAGTCATCCGCCAGCACGGTCACATCTTACTCATTCGCTGGGCTTGGTTCGCTTGTCTGGGTCGGCATTGTAGGATCTGCTACCTTCATTGCATATCTTCTATGAAGAGCGCAAAATTGGCGACTTGGGTGCATATTGGACGAGAGAGTCTGACGTGATTTCGAAAGGAGAGAACAGAACGGAAAGCTTCGTGCACTTTAGCTGACTAGCTTACCTAAATCAATCGAGCAGATTTTTTCGCTTGAGCTAATTACCAAATACTTCTCTGCTTTGCTCAAACTCCTGTACCTGCCAAGCCCCTAGAAGCGCACTCGGATATGCAGCAATACAGCATTTTCGATGCAGAGGTGCTTCAATTCTCTGTTTGCGTGTGGACTTACGGGACCTTCCCTCACTTACATTGATAGATCCACCCACCCTTGCATGATGCAGATGATTAGTCTTACCCCACCCATCCCGAGGCCCTTTATACTCACTGTGGCGTCTACGGTTGGTATCTTCCGCAAATAACAATCTTCATGCGCTCCGTATCTAAGGAAACGGGCGCAAACCTGCTCTTGGCGTTCCTTGCAATCACCTTGATCCCTTTTTACATAGCGTTTTTGTGGGGTCTGTTCCCGCGCCGCCCCCGCAGCCTCGCATCTTGCCTCGCCAGGTCGCCGGAACGTGAGTGCGCAAAGCGGTCTAGTTTAGAGAGCAGTCTCTTGTCAAGCTTTTATTTCCAAAGCTCGGCTGTCTCTCTCCTCTCCCCTCAGACTCTCGTGGTGAAGCTTTCTTCCGCACGCACAACCAAGCACACGACTTGACCAGAATCGAAAATCTCCTTCAGTCCCAGTAGCAAAATCAATTCGTTCAAGATGCAGTTATTGAAAGCTATTCTCTTCACCCTCGTCCCCATGGCTCTCGCAGCCTCCTCAACTTCTTCCATGTCCAGTATGGATATGTCCTCCGCAACACCAACCGACACCTCCCCACCCTACACCATCACAGCACTTCCCGCTGTCGCGAACGCCAGCTCTTGTCTCTTCAATTGCCTCATTCCAATTGGACTCGCAGACTCCAGCGGTTGTGACAATGTGACCGAGAACTGTGCCTGTCTATCTGCGCCTGCCGATGCTCTGGACTTCCTCACCTCCTGTGTGGCAACCGTTTGCAAGTCTAGCACAGATGCTTATGCGTCAAGCGCCACGAGTCTATATGAGAGCTACTGTGATAGTATTTATGGAACTTCGACGTTCGAGGCGGCTATCTCAGCGAATGAGGCTGCCGATGCCAGCGCTGCTTCCAGTGGTGAGTTATCTGCGTGGGACTTTGGATATTAATTCTATCCCTATCACAAGGACTGTACTGATCTCTTCCCTCCAGCTTCCGTAGCAAGTGTCTCCGCCACTGCAACCTCATCCAGCACTGCAGCGAGCACCTCGAAAAGTGCCGCCAACATATTGATCTCAAGCGGAAAGGATTCTTTGTAAGTGGAAGCCTAGTTACCATCGTTGATTTATAGAATTTGCACTGACGTTTTGGCTTCCAAGGTTGATTGGTAGCCTGGCTTTCGGAGGACTCGTGCTTGCAGCTTTCTTCTAGGGGCGCAGATGGAAGAAGGTGGGTGGGGATGATTTTGGGCGCACAATGATCAATTGGGGTCCCGAAGCTCTGGAAGCCAGAACATTAGCTTCCTTGCTGCGGGTGTAGATAACGCGTAGAAGGTGACAGACAAATATACTGTGGTACAAGGGCTCCGAATTGAAGCATGGCTATTGTGACACTGCAGTGAACCGATCCGAGTGCACGGTACAGGTACATGTACTAACCGAATTCCCGCCTCAAATCCCGTCCCTGCTTAAATCCCGGAGGAATATCCAAGACGCCCATAACTTTAAAGTAATATTATTAAATAACCACAGATTATTCTATAATAAAACTAAGAATATAA
>AYLM01003358.1:0-49810 GCA_001625345.1 Cairneyella variabilis | reverse complement strand
AAAAAAAAAAAAAAAAAAAAAAGAACCATACGCTGCAAGTGATACAGTTGAAGCATCACACGGGACGGCTTACCTCGTCTCATGAATAAACTATCCATATTCATACCTATGTAGATCCACTAGCACCATGCGTTGATCACGGTCGGACAATCTCGGCCTCGCAGTTTGTGAATGAGCACCTTGAACCGTTATTTCCAAAAGATGCAGATATACTCATCAATTCAATTATCTTACCTTAAGGGAGAAAGGGGAAGAGAAGGAGGGAGAAATTGAAGAAGAAGAATTCCGCGCAACGTAGGACGGGGTGCAGCGACATATTTCTTGAGGAGCTTAGTATATGGAATCCTTTGCTACTTAAGTGCCTGGAGGGAAGAATTTGCTGCGCAAAATTTAGCCGACGATGGCGCAACTTCCCTGGCGTGTCGGTTAAAATTGTTGGGATTTGCGGATGCAAGCAACGACTCAATTTGAACTGGCTATTCTACAGTGCTATGGACCTGATATATATAGGGCCCTGAGGGCACGTAAGGCACTCCTAGGCTACCACTATAGCCTACTGCTGCCTATAGGCACCCGCAGTAGCCTGCAGGCTACAGCGATTTGCCTAGGCTACAGCGATCCCTAAGGCCCTATATCCAACAAAAATACCAAGCATGCTAAAGAGGCTGTGATTTGTATAAATGTCTCTAGCCCTTTTCATGTACTAATGTTTAAGATTAGACTTAGCAAATGAATGTTTTCTGTAATCTTAAACCTTTAGCGAAACCAGTATTTAACCATCTATTAAGATCAGATTTGGATTGAAATAAAAATTTGTATTAATATCCAGGCTGAAATCCAGATATTGGAATATGTTCTACTGCTTCCTCAAGAAAAACTTCGAAACGTTATAGGCCAAATTATTGATGGTTAAAAGACACTAGAAATCTCTATGAAATGGTCTTTATTGCGAGTTCCTCTGCACCTTGCAGCGAAGGGCACCGAACCGTGGGTTGCAATCTCGAGACTGAAGCCAGATTTCAAAAGTTATCTCTCCTATCCCACCATTTCTACTACGTACAAGGGAAAATAGTTGTTATCCGCCACATACGATTTACCCAATTAGATATTAAGAAGTGATATCCTGACGAGGTGATTGGTCAGTCCACTCCGAATTTTCCACTTTAATCAAACTCGCTTGACAATTATTACCCGCTGTAGGTTGTACCATTACGCTAAAACGCTTGCAGTGCTCGATTCTTTTACGAACCACTATTTCGGTCGTCATTTAACACATGTTTAAATGAACCTCCAAGCAGCTTGACTATAATATCCGAACTCAGTGAATTCGGCATCTCATCCACCGCCTTCTGCGCAATCTCTGTACCATTCCACCAATCTTTTACTCTTCCATTTTGCTTCCCCTCTTCGACCTTGAACTTGATATCCTTCCCACGAGGAACTGGGCCATTGGGAGTGACAAAGCATAATCGAAGTCTCATCAAGCGAAATAAAGTAAACTCCAGGGCCCTACATGGTAGTGGATTTGCCACTAAGGGCGGATTGCACTCTCGATGTGGAGAGCTTGCCTAGTGATACGAGGTATCTTGAATGTACATTTAACCCTTTCCAATACTGTTGGTCTCTGGTCGACAGGAATAGGTGCGAAAGCTAATATCGATCCATTGCCATGCTGAGCAGCCTGAGAACAGGATTTATCCTTGTGTTTTGACTTCTCGCTTTTTCGCCAATGACACTCGATTAGATATGCTGTTCTCTTTTAATATTTTATCTTGGCTAAGGTTTGACGATGGTACTTAAGGGGTCTAAGTAAGGTCTTAGGATCCCATAGTAAACACTTTTCCGTGACGGCCGTGACCATTAGGTCACATGATTAAATGACCTGAAGCGCTTAGGTCACTTTGCTTAGAGCATTCAGACTGCACGAAGTATTGCACTTTTGAACAACGATAAACGTTAATGAGCATTGGCCAGTATTTAACTGAATATACACGTAGTACTATGACCGCCGGGTTTACTTGTTAGCGTGTAGATTTAGATACCGTAGTCCGATTTGATATCGGGAGACCTCGAGTGTGCTGATTTGATAGGCTACCCTTAATCACCAGCTACAAACTAACAAGTATCCAGGGGGACGTAGTAAAATATCGCGAAATCCGGACCGGTGATTGGTCTGACCACCACTGAGTTCACGGCACAATCACCTTACGTTTAACGTTTGCTGTACTTATCCTTGTATAGAGTATATCATGGAATTTCTCCCCTTTCCAACCTAACCTTCTGGTTGTTTAGTAACCATTGAGAACTTCCATTCCGTACCTGTACTCGTGATTTAAAACGAAGTTCCTCCTTTATGACCCACTAATCCCTTCATATAAAAGCGCCGATCTTTTTCTCGGCCCAGATTGTAAATTGCAGTCTCCCCACGTCAACATGCTTAATAAAATTCGAAAAAGGATGGTAATTAAAAAGACCTACGGGCTTGGAGAGCATCCTGGAATAGATGTGGCAAGAAATTTATAGTAAACTGTCTTATTCTATAGTCAAATTACTTGGTATATTTAGAACGTGTCTTCTTTGGGGAACGTGTCGTCTTTGGGATCCCTAGGCACTTATTTGGGCTCCATGCATCTCGTAAAACTTGACGAATTTAGTATAAGAGAACACTCAGCCAAAATAAGAGTGATTAGCTAAGAAACCGGAAGGTAGAATCACATAATGGGATGCTCAGGGTGCTCAGGTGAGCTGGGTGAGCCGAGGGTGATTAACACCTGATCAAGAGCGGTAAGCTTACTAACCGAATGCGAAGCAGAAGAGAGAAAGAATTGACTGATAATACCTAGACATTTGTTTGGGCTCCTTGAGCTTGTCGTCAAAACTTGGCGAAAATGATATGAGAGAACGGAGGTCAGATCAAGTATAATTGGTTGAAAAAGTGTGAAGTCAAAACACGTGACGATTTGATAGACTTGCTCAGAGTGCTCAGAGTATTCGGATGAGTTGCTCAGGTTACTCAGGTTACTCAGGCGAGTTGACTGAGCCGAGGGTGAGCTGGGAGTGATTAGCGCCTGAGCAAGAGCGGCAAGCTTCCTAACCCCATGCGACGCAAAAGAGAGAGAAAATTGATTCATGATACCCTGATTCATACGCCGAAGCTAGGCTAATCCCCTCTGAGCATTCTGTCAATCAGCCCGTGTAAGGCAGACTCGAGGTGGCATCGAGGGAGGGATCTTCAGTATGACAGTAATCGCTACTACATGAATTCAGGGCCTGATTCTACTGCTACACTGTTAGGATAAGTACTATATCAAAGGCACATAGAATTTGACTAAGGATTTCAAGCCTCTACGGGGAGCAGAGGTGAGGTGGTGAGAAAGCGTGAGCGCGAGGTGAGGCGAGGGTGAGAAAAGCAGCGAGGGGTCACGTGCGTCGCAGCTTAGCGAACATGCAGAACGAGGTGATTATTCTAGATGAACAACAGGCAAGGTGAAGCGAAGGCGGAATTAATAAAAAGCGATGAATCTGACCAGCGCAAAACGAAACCCCTCAGAAAACAGAGGTCTAAGCCTCAACTTTCTGTGGCATTCCGTTTGGTATCGATCGAAATATATGCAGATCTGGTCAATCCACAGTATTCGGCTCTTGGCCGTCAAGCGGAGCCTGCTAAGAGCAACGGCCAATGACTCCGTGATTGGTAGCTTCTTTCCCTCAATTTTGATTTCTGTCGTGAAATTTGGTGGCCCCCAGACATAGCTAAGGGTCTCGTAGGGATGTTTATCGGAGAGTCGACAGATCCGGATTAAGGCCCTCAGAGGGTCATCTTCCTCAGCCGGTAAAAGTTCAACAAGGCGGATGGAATCTGCGTCTGGAAGCGACTGAGACGAATACACAGAGCTGTCAAGGCATTTGCTGTCCTGATCCGAGGTAGATTCTTCACTCAAAGAGCTTTGCATGATAGCCCGTGCTACTTCCTAGCTCTTCTCAGATTTTACCTAGGAATAGTCGGCAATATGAGATCTGTACAATATATCTCAGCGTGTCCTGGTTCTGCTACCGTGTAAATTTTGACTATGCCTAGAGCCGAAACATATGTGCGCCAAGCTGAATATTCTTGGTTTGGTATGCCTTAGGACTATGACTTCGATTTTGGGTTTCGGTGAAGAGTCGCCATGAAGGAAGACGGAGTGTGCTCCGTTGATAAAAACCAAGTATGGCCCACGTGTTCAAGCCTCATACAAATGGGAAAAAGGTGTGGCGTCAAGTACGATCCAATCAATGGCCCTTCGATAAAACTCACGTGCATGGCTTCGGATTGGATCTGAACATCAACTCCAAATGTCTTAGGAACCTGAGTATCTCACATACTTGGGTGTCTCATGAACTTGCGACAACTGGATCCTAATCACTTTAGATATCTTGGCATTGGAAGCAAAACTTGGGCACCAAGATATTCCTTTCCGCTCTTTCGCCCTCTGAACTAGGCTGCATCACCACCCCAGGCTCGTGCTTCTCTCTCTCTGGACAAGACCTTCCCCCAAGCACTGCCAGCAGGACAACTTAGCAGCGCGCTTCTGCAAGTCAAAAGAGGACTGCACATTGTCCACCCTGGCCCACCCTGGAACAACACCATTTTCCATGAATTCTTCTTCAATTTGCTGAACCCAGTCCGCAATTTTGCCCAATAGTACACTATCCCAAATTCCTTCCCTTCTCGGTGTCGAAAGCAGCAAGTTGATTGCTTTTCTTCTGACCGCGCTGACCCGGCACCTCATACCAACAAATTGCAGTGGAAGAGTAACACTCATATCGAAGTTCCATTTGGTCCCTTTTGAGATTCGCTCCAAATAGTCCATCATTTTGGCTGCCCAAGAAACGATCTCGGAAAATTCAGCGGTGAAGTCATCGTAGACCAATGGATCGCTAGCATAAGCTGTCTTTAACCCTAGACAGGATGTAGCATAGTGTAGTTGGAGGTAATACCTGGTAGTGTCGTCGAAGCCACATCTTGGGTAGACTTCTTGGAGGAACGGCTTAAAAGCAGCATACCACTGCTCGAGCCGGGCAGCATACTGTGCTTCATAAGATGTAGCTTCTCGAGAAGACCTTCCGCGCTCGAATACAGGTTCTTCGGGGTCCTGACTTGCCACACGACAGCTAATATTATATCCACCAGGCATGAAGAAAAACTGTTCGATATCCTTCTTGATCACATGCAGATATTGCTGAGCTTCCATCATAGTAGTGAATCGCATAGGCATATCCAAGACTACATCCGCGTGTTCTCTTCTTAGTTTAGCAACGTGTTCTGAGGGTCGAATGTCTTGATACTTGAGTATTTGAATCTCGAGGGAGGTGAACGAACTCAAGATTTCAGGATCAATTGAAGGAGTTGGGTGCTCTCTGCCAAGTTGGTTTTGCTTCCACTCTTCTATCAGAGCAACAGCAGTACGGACTTGGGTTACGGCCAAGTCGACGTTCCCATGAAATGCTTCGAAGCCGAATATCACGAAGCACGTAACCAACGTGGTTCTGAGGTCTTGCTTGCCGCTGGATGTATCTTCACGCATAATTCTTATTGCCTTATCGTAGTGCTCGATCGCTTTTTGATGATGCTGGTTTGCTCTATCGGAGCCGTGATCGAATGAGAGGAACTGTTGCATTGTGACTGCAGCTTCGTGCAGGGCGGCTAATGCGATCATTGCATGCAATATGGAAGGGTGACCACAAGCTCCCCACATCCACGGAGCATGGGTCTTTGACTGACCTAGATGAGCGGGGAATAAGTAATTGCCTGTTTTAGGAGGATTAGGGGTGCAGCTGTTAGAAAGAGGTAGAGCTTCGTCAAGTCTTTGGAACACACAAAGCATAGGACCTGAGTTGAAACCCGGTGAGGCAGGGAAGCGCAGAATCAAAGAACCATTTATCCTTACAGTATGGGAGAATCTCGTGCACGGTAATTGAGCAGAACAGGTCAAAGTACCTAGCTTCCTCATCACTACTGAAGTGTGTGCCACAGAGTGAAGATTGAAGTTGCTGGCCCGTTGGTAGCTTCGGCAATAGAGACGGTGCCTGTGAAAGGGGTCTGCTATGAGCTGGTATTGGCTGATATCTGTATCCATCGCAGTCTACGCCAAAGCTTCGGCAGCGAGCACAAATGGGTCGGGCCTCGTCGCATTTGACATGACGAATCCTAGTCGAGCCGTCAGACACAACAAGCCGGGAGTATCTCGGAATACTTGCTTGCAAGTACCGCACCCAGACTTGGCATGTTTCCCTCCAGATTTTCGCTTCCTTTTTTCTTTGGCCATATCCATTGTGGACAGATTATTTTCTAGTCGCTTTCTTCAAGGCGAACTAAGTTTCTTGGTACGCCACGAAATGGAAACAGTTGATTAACGGCTGGTCTTAAGGCCGGGTTTTGAGCATCCAAAATATTTAATGGACCCCGCGCCGCTCGACATGCGTGAATGTGGCACAGGCAATAGCCCCCACATCTGCTGATGGCCCTTGTCTATTGGTCGTGACACGGCAGAGCTTCATTGATTGGTGGACCCGGGGAGAAGTACAGCGGCCCCACCGAGGCTTCTCAGGGGTGGGATGTGCCAAGGTCCATTGGATCTATGCCGGCAACCTCGCCGACCTGAAAAGACCCAGAGCCTCATATCAGAAGATTCCACATAAGCCAAATAAAAGAATTAAACGATTCCGAGGTACAATGCAAATGATGCGGCTCACACCCCTGTTACTAGAGACGTGTGAGAGCCAAGAAATCTAAGAGGCGGTAAACGCCCACTAGCTTGTTGCCTTCAAATACTTACAAAACAAAAGACTCAAGCGTATTTGGTGCAAACAACTCCTGTGCCTTGTATCTTCTCTTTGCAAGTCCCTGCTTGTACGAGTATTCGAGAAATTTCTCAATCACATGCCTGTTCTCTGCAAACCCATCTTTCCACCATCTGTCATCACCACCCATCAACTTCTGTGTCTCCTCGGCATGGTCTTCAAGCCAAGGTAAAATGTATCTCAGGGCCGATCTTTCTCGCAGAGGCTCATAAGCCATTTCAAGTGATTGAGCAAAAGCCTTCGTCAGAGTCTTCGCAATCCACGGATTTGCTTCATACACGGAGCGCTTGAGAGCTACTACATGCATGATGGGGAAGATACCGGTACGCTTGTAATATTCTGCTTCGACTTCCTTGAAATTGGGAAAGAGTCGAGCTACGTTGGGAGAGGTGTCAAATGATGAGGGTCTGCCGGCGCTGAAGATGGCGTCGATGGTACCATCCGCAAGCATCTGTGAGAGATTCTGACCTTTCTCAATGGGCGTAACTTTCACATCTGGAGGAAGCGAATGTGGAACCTTGATGATTCTTTCGGTTGCCGAGGGTTCCATGGCGCCAGTGTAAAAATGCATGCTACTTATGGGAACATGATACTCCTCCTCGATGATGCCGCGCTGCCAAACCGGAGCAGTCACTAAAAGGAGGTCAGAGATTATCTAATACAAGTTATGTTCTGTTCAACATGAACTCACTCTGATACTCTGGACTTCCGACCTTCTTGCCTTTCAGGTCTTCCGGTCGGGCGATCCCGGAGTTGACATTTATATATATAGACTGATGGCGGAAGAAGCGAGAGGGAAAGACTGGTATGGCTGTGAATGGTGGGTTCTCTTGATTAAGTGTTAAGACGTAGGATGAGAGTGAAAGTTCAGAGATATCAAATTCTTGAAACCGGAGTTGGCGAAAGAAGCTATCTCCACACGTCAGCCCAAGACCAACAAAATTGGAGGAATTGACGGACGTTTCTTCCACGCGATAATTCAGAAAAGTCAACTCAATTCCCTCTGGTCTAACTCTCCCATCCTCGATGGCTTTCATACGGTCATAATCCCAACAGGCAAAGGTGAGTTTCAGTACCATTTTGACTTTTATGTGTTCCTGCGGGGTGCAGTTCAAGTAGGTTAGATGCTTTTGCCAAATTAATTTGAGAGCAGATGGGTGAAGATCATTCAATCCGCTACTGGTCCTTCGAAGCCCTCAATGTCGTCCCTAAGTTTGTCAAGAATGATATTGAAGTCCGTGGGATCACTTACCCCGCGTTCCCCCACATCGGATATAAGACGGCTTTATGCGCTTATGCCATCAGATTTTCAACAATCAAGTTCATTGAAACCGCAAGAGATTTGAGAATTTTTCAAGAGAAGAAGACCTGGCTTGGGCCGAACCCTTTAAAATTGCATGAAGGAAAGAACTTGCGCAGCAAGTTCGATGAGAATGAAGGAGCTGCAGAAGTAGAGAGAGAAACCACTGCTCTTGCCCAAGCGACTTTTCGGATTCGACACTACCGGAGAATTTTGAGGTTGATGGAAGACCTAGGTCATTCAAGGAGCACTATCATTCGTATCACCTACCAGCTACTCCTCATGGTCCTCGCGTGATCCTTGACGTCTGGTAATTCTTCTGCCTTCTCGAGCCACGCCAAACCTTCACTGTCCATCCCAACTGCCTTGTACATCTGGGCCAGGTTCAGCATGCTCAGCCCAAATCCTTGAGTAGCCGCAACCTGGAACCATTCCCTCGCCATGCCATAATCATTAATCGACTTGATCGCCTTCCCTTGCTTCTCGATCTTCGCCAACTCCAAAGCACCAACGTTATGCCAAGCTTCGGTTACCCCCGACGAAGCGGCTTTCATCAAATACACTTGCTGCTCTGGGGACCCCGATTCCATCATCTGCGAGAGATAGAAATATCCAGACGGGTCATCAAGCTCCAATGCGGCCTTCTTGAACGCAACCTTGGCTCCTTCCGAATCGCCTTGCTGATGTAAGATCCTGCCTTCAGATACAATTGCTTCGCCTGCACCAGATGTTTCCAAACTCCCGTGGGGTGGTTGCGTGGCCTTTCGGAACCATGATAATGCTTCATTGTTGGCTCCGTTGGCCTGGAGTACCTTACCCAGATAGACCATTGCTTGAGGGTCATTATACTTTTTAGCCAATTCCCCTAGTCTCTTCAGGACACCATCGTACTCGTGGAGCAAGCCCAGCCGCAGAGCGGAAGTGATAATGTCGAATGTGGCGGATTTGTCGCCCAGTTCTGATGCCGAGAGCATCAATTTCTTTGCCAAAGCCTTTTGTGCAGGATTCTCACACCTTCTGAGAATGCTGGCAAGAAGAGACATAGTTGAAGGTGTGACACCGAGCTCTGCGATATGGTAAGGCTCGAATCACGTGATGTTCCAAGGGTGGTCTTACCATTGCATAGTTCTGTCTTCCATTTTGAGCCCGGCTGGTGTGCCTTCAGCTGATATTGACGGAGAAATTCCAGTGCTTGACCTTCTTCTATTTCAAGTGCTCCTGATTTGCGGGCGGAATTAAGAAGGACTCTTGGTGGGAGAGACTCTTCGGGGTCGTAATGCTTTAGCCGAAATATTCCCTCGGGCTGCCGTGACTTTCTTTCTTGCTTTGCTCGTATTACTGATGCTGGAGCTGGTCTTGATGCTCTACCGGCAAATTGATGAGGAGAATGATGGAAAGTTCTTGACCCCAAGAGTTGGAAGACTCTTTCGAACCGAAGCCTTGATCTCATAAAGTTCGACATGATCAGAATAGCTTCGTCGAAATGCAGTGAGTTGTCCTTTAGTATTAAAGTCTCATTTGACCAATAAGTGAATCTTCAGATATGCCGATAGTATGGTATGAAGATTGTTGGTGATAATGCAAGTTGAGTCAACTGCTTAGGAGACGAAATCGGAAGGTTGGAAGGAATGTTGATTTGAGGTTGAATGCCAAGCTTTGGAGCGGGCGGGCGGCCGCACTTGCAAAAACATCGCCGCTGAATTTCTTTGGATTTCAAAAAATTTATAGACGTGTATCCCACGAATCACAAAGCACCAATGCGCATTCATCCCCACTGATAAAATCCCTCGTCTGCCTCATGCTGTCCAGATTATACACGTCCGCCAGATCTCTTTTCGCCGAATCTCCCCAGGTACAAGATACCTGCATTCAAATGACACCATCCGACAATCCTGTCCACCACGAAGAGATGGTCGCAACTCAAGAAAAAGAAGAGAGGGAGAACTCCGTCGACTCAGAAATGAACGATGAGAATACAATCCACGTCTATGTGCCTACACCAAGTAACAAGAAGCGAACGAGACTTGGAAAGGCCAAGGTTGCGGACGAATTGATGGAAGAAGACATATTTTACACGCCGCCAACTTCAAAGAAGAGGAAGATGCTGCCTGTGCGCGCGAAGGATGAGGAGACGCCAATCCCGAAGACTCGACCTGTGGTTGAGCTGCCGGTGAAAGAGGTGGCTTCACCAGCAACTCAACTCGAGGAGGTTCCGCCGTCGCCAGTTGAAGATCGATCCATGGATGAAGAAGAGTTGAACGAAGCTCGGCCTCCAATTGAAGACGCGGCAGATGGCAGGCAGGTGGTAATGGAGCCGAGGCACAAGAGATTTGGGAGCGAGGACGTGGCAGACGAGATATTTTCTACTGCGCTGGAACCACCCGCGGCAATCCAGGAGATTCAAGAAGATGAAGAAGAAGAATCCAGTGATGATGAGGCACCAGAGGCTGTTGGACTTGCAGAAGCGACTGAGACGGTGAAGTCGAGGGAACGAGAAGCCGCGAAAGCAATGAAAATGTAAGTAGTGAACTTCGCAATTGAGACCAAGGGAAAACTTTTATTCTAACATTATTGCAGACAAGCAACAACGTCTCGAAAGAAGAGGAAGGAGCGTGACGAAACTCTTAAGGAGCAAGCGGAATCGAAGAAGAAGCGGATGATTTTGGAAGATGTCGCTCCCTCTTCAGCAATGAATCCTGAGATCGAGGAGGAACAAGAAGAACCGATGACTTTGAGTGACAGAGACGAAGATCAGGCCAAGGATGCCACTGCTCAATTACCATTTCCTCTCAACCCTCGACAAAAATTACCAGACTTTCTTCCCGCAGAATATCTGGAAGATGACGAGATGCAAGAGACCGACGGCCGAGAACTCAAGGCTCTTGATCAATCATCAACGCTACTGCCGAAGAAGAAAAAGATACAAGTTCCCACAGTCAAGCAGCCGAAAGATCGTCGGATTGGAAATACGATATATCGGGTCTCGAAACCTACAAGCAAAGATTTGGCACCGAAAGTATCGCACAATGCTCGCTCGGTCAAGGAATCCTGGATGCAAGGTCGAAATGGAAAGGCGTTGGGGTCAAACAGGAAACCTCAGTCGAGGGGATTCTTGAGGAGATAATAGTGTAGGGCTACGAAATTGGAAGCTGCTTGGGAAGCCAATCAGTGAGCATCCAACTTGCTTGTTAGGTGCCCAAAACAAGACCCTTCTCCTGCTATTATTTTTGTTGATTTCCAACTAAGTAACCCAAAGCATGAAGCAGAAAAATCAATGCCTTAAATTTTTTCAGTAGACAGGATATAAGTTATTTTTTTTATATTCAATTTCATTATTCTTGCACAATTTTGGCATTTCATTTACCATCATTGCATGCCATTTCATCCAGCTTTCAATTACCCCGCTAACATTCTCCTCGTCGGTCATCACTGGTTTCACAACTCTTTCTGGCACGGCTTAAGCGAGAGCAACTGGCAGGGAGGCAGCTACTGCCGAGACTTAGTTCAACAGAAGCAAAGGCGATACCTACCCCATCTTAGGAGCAAGACTTGTATGAGATCAAAAATCCAAGACGAGATGATAACATCATCCCGCTAGTGAGATTGCTGCTTCTGCAGACCTATGAAGCGGTGTCAGACAGTGAGGTAGAGGCTGAAGTGCTCTCGCTTCTGTGGGCGGAACTTGTAGCAGACCTCCTTGCACTCGCTAAGTTGGGCTGCACTACTGAATTTACTCGCCGTTTTCGGTCAAACACTGTGGATATACCGTCGAGAGGCGATATCGTAGGTCCTGCAGTAAGGGAGAGGGTAGGTTGATCTTCCCCCCTCTAGACGGACGCGGCTGCAGCAGTCCTTGCGCTGGCTAAATTGGGCTGCAATGCTAGGTGTACCCGCCCTTTTCGTCTGAACCCAGTGCATGTACGGAGAAAGGTAACATCATAGGTCCTAAAATGCAGAACCATATTGCTTCCCGCTTCCAATGCGCACAAGTCTTAATTAAATTAGGAACGAAACGTCAAAGAACTCTAATCTGTCCATGCTCTCTTCACAGAGTTCGTAAGATT
The DNA here is from genome assembly GCA_001625345.1 of Cairneyella variabilis. Classification (NCBI taxonomy): domain Eukaryota; kingdom Fungi; phylum Ascomycota; class Leotiomycetes; order Helotiales; genus Cairneyella; species Cairneyella variabilis. The sequence goes on along the minus strand of AYLM01003358.1, from coordinate 37,603 downwards.
GATCTTTGACTGAACACAAAGATCTGTCTGCCTCAATGTAAGCATATAACAACTCATATCCGGACATGTACCTTACTGACAATCCCTAAGGTACAACGCTCCTTCCCAGATTTGCAGCACATAGTTGACAGACCAGTCACTCCAGTAAAGGCTACGATTAGGCTGGCAAACCCAATCAATCCGAAGCCCTTCTGAGTGCAATTCCAATTTCGGCTCAGCAGCTCGACCGAGGTCGGCGAAAGGAGGTGTAGGACGGTAAGTCTGGAGGCGGTCTCGGTGAGAGGATTGTGGCACGTGGACGAGAGGCTTGGACAAGCTGCGTGGCAGGCGTGTTGACGACTCTGCGTCCTCAGTTGGTGATCTCTACTCCTGTCCTGACGGACCGTCAAGAAGACTCTTCTAAGTAGATCATAGCGAGAGCCGATCTGCTAGATCCGACAATGCTACCTTCTTAAGACGACCTTGTCGCCATTGCCAGCTCAGATATTCCACGCTGAGAAAGTTAGGCGACAAGGAGCGTATGCTCATCAGAAACTTCTCTCAAATGGGGATGATAGGGCTTCTGTCCTCTCACTTCTTTCCGAAATTCCGAAGAAGAGATTTGGGGTGGTGTCCAAAGGGACAGAGAGAGATTGCTCGGGCGCATGGGGATTTGATGAGGGAATGCAAGGAGGTCCGAAGAGATATCAAAGGCCTACGGTATCATTGAGGATCGTGACGAACGATCTTGCGAAGATACATCAGAAGCGAATCACGAATGTGTACGATCAGACGAAGATGCGAGCGAGGACCAATCGGCAACTGGCCGCTTCGGAAAGGACATCCGTGACTTGAAGAAGTACAAGCTTTCGCGTACAGAGAAACAGAAGAAATAGATTATGGAGGCAAGTGGCATTGGTGTTGCGAATTTGAGCAACGCAAAGGCATCTCCAAAGGTTCTCGCGGGCTTCCGAAAGGAGACGGTGGACGAAGCAGCCAAGCCCAAAACAACCAGAGGCAGAGCAACCAAGGCCAAGGCAACACCAGCCAAGAAACGAGTTGTAGCATGAGAGGAATAGGTTTGCTAGCTGCTCGGTCAACAATACTAGTAGCGAAGGCTAATTCAGGACACAAAATTTAGGAGGGAATCCACGGAGACATTTCATCGGTGCAGCTCTCCCTTGCTGAAAGAAGCTGGATGTTTCGCTCTTCCAATTAGAGGAGGCTTTGGCGTTGGGACCGCTTCTCAGTACGTGGCTGCTGAACACCAGCAGAGCACTGACTCTACTGGTTCTCAGGATTCGATCAAGAAGGAAAAGAGCAAAGGGGTCCAAACACCAAAACCTGCTCCTTCCCATTCTAGCACAAGGTATCGCAGCTATCCTTGAGGCTTCACCCAGCTTCGTTCGGGACCAAGGCCTCGCTACGGTGGAATGGCCTCCTCGACGGCAGGTAGGAGCAGCACAGCAGCCTGATCGCATGATCATTCCTTACAGCTACTGTGGCCTCCCTTTGCATTGCACCTGGATTGTGGGAGGGATGCACCAAGATTTATCAACCGTAGGGTCAGTCAGATCAAGGACGTCAGAGGAAAGCTAATCAGGGTCTGCAAGCTAATCGATGCCGCTGGTGCTGAGAAATTCAATATGGGGATGAGTACAGTCCAGGCGGTTAGGGATGAGATGATTGACTGTGGCCACTTAATTATCAGTGGTGGTGAGGTCGAGTTGCATAAGGACGAGGAGAAGGTCGTTGAGGAGGTTAGGGGCGAGGGTGGTTTTAATGTCATGGTCGAAGTGATGATGAGGCGGTCGCTGCAACTAAGGCCGCAGCTGCACTCTCGGGCTTGACTCTTCCAGTTCCATGCTAAGCTCCACTGCTCCTCATTCTCCTCTTCAGAAATCTTTCGTTCTGTTCCATTTCTGCCTTGGTACACTATTCACTACATGCAAAGGACGCCAGGGTGAAGTGGAAGAGAGGAAACGAGTTCAGGAACAAACTCTGTGGGGCTATGGAGTTGGTAGAGCTGACGATTCTATTTCCTTTGCTTTTAGTTCGATCAGAACGACAACAAGCCAACTGCGATAGCACATAAGCACAGGAAGGAGGAACTACCTCCTTTGCCACCCCCTTTGCCACCCCCTTTGCCAAGGCCCTTTTAATTGATCGGTCGTCACTACAATTCGGCTTCGAACACGAACACTTCCGAAAATTCTCCCTGCACAACAGTGTGCTCGACGGAAGTTCACTGTGGAACGGTGTGCAGGTTCGGAGATCTTGGCGGCTAAGGGTATGGGAACTGGCTCGCCAGCCACACCCGGTCGCCGAACCACAAACGGTCGTCGAGGATCAAGTAACTCTCATTGGCGAGGATTAAATGCCGTCACTGAGGATCAATCAGATGTCTCCAAACCTGTCCCTGTCGATAATGCCGGCCAGTGGCTTTTTTCTCCTAGACAGGAGACATCTGGAACACTTACTCCATTCGATGAAAGCGCCGCAAGCCACGGTTCTAGGCCACAGAGCTCCAGATTCTACCCCTGTCCATCAATCGGATCCCACTATGTTGATATATCAGATGCCAGTAGACACGTTTCGAACAAATGCCTGCAGGCGCGCACCTCGGATGTGGGCGGAGGAGCTACCTCCTTTACCACGAGGCTCTTTTGTGTCTCCAGGAGATGGTGGAGAAGAAGAAAGAAGAAGGAAAAGAAAGAAAGGAAATAAGAGGAGGACAGCACTAAGTGTGCAGTCAGATCTTCCTCTGATTCGTACAAGATCTGCTAGTCTAGCTCTTGCACAACCTTTACCTCTTTCTTCCCTTTGCTTCCCTCCTTTCCGCATCGCCGGAACTCGGAAAGAATGGAGACTCTTGCGACTTCTGTTCCTGCTGGGCCTGACGCTCCTCAGGTGCAATGTTGACCAAAGACCCCAAGGCCTTCGAAAACACAAGGCTGTGGGAGACGAGTCGACGGCCGTTCTGGCATCGACTGTTCAAAAGACACTGACGACCTGCTTTGCAGATCAAAAGAAGCAGACAGTGGATGCAACGCCACCCAAGGCTGCAGCTACATTCTCAGGTCTGACACTTAGCCCGCCTATTCGCACCCGCAACTGAGTGGGATAGTGGTAGAGCTTTGCAGATCAAAAGAAGCAAGCTGTACCATAATGAACTCCTCTGATGGGACGAATGCAAATCCTGCGAGGGCAGGGCCGGACAACAGATCAGATGCAGAGCTGATGTACCATTTGCTATACCACTCACCCAGTTCTCAGACTAGAGCTTACTCAACAAGTCGACTTGAAATGGAAAGAAAAGGAAGAAAAGCTCCTCAACCAGCAAATTTTTTTGACAGAGTACTACTTTTGGTCCAACGACACCTCGCAATTGCTCATGATAGAACGCACAAGCATGATGAAGAGAAGAATGTCAGACATGAGCAGATCATCTTAGAACTCGAAGAAGCTTAAGAGGTTCAATTCTCCAACAAGAGAGGCGAAACTTTTCAGCAGCAGCCTGCTCTGTCTGCCAACACATCATTGCGGACAGGATCAGTTATTGGAGAATACCTGTAAGAGAGAGTCCCGGTCTTTGAGTTTCCTTGCTTTGAAGATCAAAAGAAGAAGTCTGCCCCATCATGAGCACCCTGAAGAAGGGAGGAATGCGATCCACAACCATGTTCAATCGACCTCCTGGCTGCGACCAGAAGCACGAGTTTATCTCTGTTGTTGGTACGAGGGTGATCCTTATCCGCTGATCGGTCCCTACCAGGAAGCGCAGCTGATGGAGATCTTCAATGAGAGCGAGGGTATGGACTTTGGCCCCGGCGCCTTCGACCTCTCTCTGGAATCCCGGCACCAAAAGAAGAGGTCGCCTTCGCTTCAAGATTGACTAAGGTATTTCTTCTCCATCGAAGTTGCAAACAGCCGAACAACATCCCTTCTCACGAGCACCACGAGCACAGCTTCCGCAGATTATGCATGGGAACTCCTCGAACTCTTCATTGGGTTCTGCTAGCGCTGCCTTGTGTTATTACCTGGTCCTCAACAATCCTTCCAGGCTTCTGGGCAAACTTCGAGGTTCGGCAAATGATGAAGGCTGACTCTGCGTGAAAAGTAAAAGAGATAGAAGGAAGGGAGGAGGTTCAAGAAGTATGGTGTGGGATGAGGTGACGGTTGAGGGAAGCATGTATAATTACTGGAATAAAGTGATTGAACATGAGCTGATAAGCAAATAAGGTGTTCTGAATGGAATGTGCTTTGCATGAGGAGCAAGACGTGATGTAGACGATAAGGCGACGGTGTCTTGGAGTTCCTAAGGAGGCTGTGGAGTGGCAGGTGATTGGTGATCGTGAAAGGAAGCGAGTATAGTATTGATCCTTTGATATGAGGGGGAGAGAGGTGATTAGGATGTAAGAGCACCAAGAGTTAAGGAGGTGGGAGCGTGAAAGGGTAAGGTATACAGAGATTGACGCACATACATCATAATAATTTGAAAGTACTTGGCCTCACTGAAGGTACCATACATGAACCTCACTTTATGGAAACGACGACGCTAAATCAAACACAAGCAAAAGCCTGTGGTATGAAATTTATTCAATATCAACGATATGCCATGCCGCAATTCGCTCATCAACTCTAATGTCTTGATCTATGCTCTATCAGACTCATACTGTGTATGTACACCTGGTATCTCGTATGCAACAACCTCCTCGTCCAACTCGTTCGTGATTCGTGGCTTATTCTCTCTTCGGGAAGACTTTCTTTATGTTGCGGTAGATGGCACTGATAACGACCACAATCAGCATCATGATTCAGGGTATTTATGATAGCTGCTCTTGATATCGCACAAGTGCATGAAGGAGATGAGGGGCAAAGGTGGAAGGAATACTTACATCGCAGCCCTCTTAAACGGCGGCTCAACAACCTTCACACCCTTCTGCATCCGTGGCTCCAACTTCGCAGTGTGGTGCTGCACATGCGGCACGATTCTCGTGAAGTTACGCTCCCATTGCGGTCCCCAGTGTGCGGCCTGGGCAGCGAGTCGCTCTTCAGCACCGGGGGTGAAGAAGAGGAGGGGTGCGGCGGAGAGGGTTCCTGCGGCGCCGACGATCACGCCTGTTGAGCGGGTGACGGCGCGGGCGGCTGGGATGGGCATGATTGTTGTGTCGGGGTCGTGTGAGGCGAGATAGTAGGGATTGCTATGAACGTTTTGGTATCGAAAGCGAGGTGATATGTTGAGGTATCAGTGATGATGTATGTAGAGAAGTAGATGGTACAAAGAAAGGAGGAGAAAGAGGAGAAGGGAGCACCACACCACACCACACCATGCTTTGTCCTCGTACCACCGTATATGGTCAGCGCGTGCGCGTGCGTCCGCCTTGCCATCGCCGCCCCAGCTGAAACAGCGATGGAGGAATGCATTCATGCTCTCTCATTGGGTGGCATGGCCTGCCTAATGGTACGAGGATGCTGGAGACGACCGGCTTGCGAATGGGGTTGCGGGGAAGTGGGTCGGTTGGTGGGTCTGTTCCAGTAGACGTGCGGGGTTGTCTCAGCAAGATAAAGCAGCAGCGAGTGAGACAGCGCTGAGTGGTCGCTGAGTCGCGTAATTCAGCCAGGGTTTGGGGCAAAACAAAGGAAGAGGAAAAGCAAATTCGTAGGCCGACATGAGTATCTGGAGAGAAAGAATTATGTACGATAATTGACCGGCTCGAACGTGAAGCTTTGTCAGCTCGAGAGGGATCAATCTCGGCATTCAGTTGACGACCATTTCGTGCCTTCGTTAGTACTTCAGGTTATGTGAAAATTGACTTTCAGGCTCTTAACTTACAGGAGGATTACTGTGAAGAGAGAGCCTAGAAGCCCTGTCATCCTCCCGCCAGCCTGCTAATGCACCGCAGCTATACCCCACATGTTCATATTAATTCATGAACAAACGGCCCAAAGTCACGAACAAAATTGCGAAAAGTCACTCATGAATTAAATAAACAAATTAATGAGGTATCTAGGTATTCGAATACACATCGGAGCCCTATGCAGCCAAATACATCATTGAGATCGTCTTCTACATCCCATTCGCAAAACCCTGATCCTGCGCGGTTTTCTAGTCAGGAGATCCGAATTGATGGCGACGTATTATCATTCTGTGCAGGTCGGTCACAGGTAATAAGGCTGTGTTGATGGAGAGTTGATCAGGAGTTTTTGGCCGGTGTCCTTGGGATTGGATTTCTTTTGCGGATTTGCAGACTGTCTGAATTCGTTCTGCAGGCCCTGAGTTGTTGACGGCGGCCAGGGTGTACGATGAGGCTGTGCCACTGCTCAGTCTCCATGACGCAGCCTCCCTTCTGAGCTTCCTTATCCAGGGTTGCTTTACCGAATATTGAAAGCCAGCGAGTTGGAGCACAATTCACGCTACCTCTATATCTTCAGCCATTTTCTTTCAAGATCACGTCGGCAAGCGTTCCCTTCTGGTCTTCGTTGATCCCGCGTCTGCGAGTGACATACGGAGAACCTGAGCTATTATACTTCGCGAACCAGTAAAGTATCTCCAGCATCATCGTGCGTGACTGCATTCAATTCAGAGCAAAAATGAATCCAGACATATACACTGAGTCGGCGCCTCGCTCACGAGAGATAAGGATCCTGGAGCTCTTGCCAGTTGAGAGAGGAAACCTACCTGATAACCATTCGTCTCCCATTCAATGTACCTTACACTACAGGCAGATTGGCAGTGGTCAGTCTTACACAGCGCTATCATATGCCTGGAATGACATCCGAGTGACGTCGGAGGGATCTATCATTTGTGACGGTAAACAATCCAACATTCCAGGCAATTTGCATCTGGCCTTACGTCGCCTCCGGCAAGAGACTCGTTCAGTTTTCCTCTGGATAGATTTCATCTGCATCAACCAAGCTGATAACGACGAACGAACGCACCAGGTTGGGATGATGAGGGACATATACCAGAATAGTACCGAAGTAGTGATCTGGCTCGGTGAGCGAGCGTGGGCAGGAGAAGACTTTGGTGAGCGCTACTACGGTGCCACGGTCGGGAGCCAGTGTCACTGGTATGGTGATGAGAGAGACAGTGGGTTACTTAATGCCTACCGGCGGCATTATGAGCGGGAAGGATTCTTCGGGGATGATGAGACCGATAACTTCAGCTACGATATGGCCTTTTACGACGATCGCAAACTTCAACAAAGATCAAGACTTCCCGTAAAACAAGAGGCGCATACTTTTGGAGCTTTCTGCCTTATATCTCAATTATCTCAAGGAAAGGGTGCAGGACAGCTTCCTTTCTATAACACAAGAATTAATAGCCCGAAAGAGCTCGCCTGGGAAAAGAGAGTTGGCTGGGCTTTGGTCAGACTCATGAGCCGCCCGTGGGTACGCACTAAGCCTTTTCCTCTACTTCTGCAGTGAGAAATTCAAGACTGAAATATATACAGTGGCATGGGACTTGGGTAATTCAGGAGACGGTACTGGCCCAAAATGCAACGGTTTATTTCCGTAATATGGCCGCCCCTTGGACTATGTTTGTAAATGCGGCTATCAATTTTTCTCGCGAGCGGAAATACGATGATCCTCAATTGAACGAGGAAAGGTCAAATTACGAGCCGCTGACAAGATTCAGTCGGATCGTTCTTGATATTGAGTCTACAAAAAGGGAGTGGCTTAGTCATGGCAGTCTAGAACTGCTTCCACTTTTGAGGCGGTTCCGAACGAGAGACACCACAGATCAACGGGATAAAGTCTACGCTTTACTCGGTCTTACGAAGCATGAGAGGCTTCAAGATTCTAGCAAGATAGGCCAAGATCAAGCGGACAGGAATGTCCCAGGCAAACATGAGTGTCCCGACAGTCTTGGACCACTTATAACACCAGATTATACGCGGGAGGCAAATTGGGTCTTCTGGAATACTACCGTTCAATCAATATTGAGTACGGGGTCATTGAGCATATTGGCCGGCACCTTAGATGATCATGGGGTCAAAAATTGGGTTTATGGGACATCAGCGAGGGATGGCAATTCTAAAGGGCCTGGAAATTCTGGAGAGTCGTCATCACTTCGGCCTTCGTGGGTCACCGACTGGAGCATCCCACCCCAAGAGCACGAACTGGAGAGGCTTAGTCGGTTAGAACTATTTGATGCAGCAGGTGGGAAACCAGGTCTTATTCGACTGCACGGCCATGCTATGCTTGAGGTAACGGGCTTTGAAGTAGATAAGATCGACCGCGTCTTACCAATGCCGCAAATTGGTGTAGGTCGCCTGCGCATGCTTGTTCAACAGTGCTGGGATTTTTTCTGGCTCAAAGTGCCTTTCATAAAATTCTCGTATAGATACGTTGAGGATGAATTTTGGAGGACTCTTTGCACGGACACTATTTACGTTGGACTCTCTAACGGACGAGTCGGTTCCCAGCAAGTCAGATACAGTAGAGCTAAAGCCGAAGATCGAGACGCATTTTCAAGATGGCAATCGGATGACACCCGCAAACGCCACAGGAAGACGAGGCATTTCGGAGATTATATCTACAACTACGTCCAGCCGGAAGGTATCAGCGCAAGAAAAAACGCCTTTTACTATGCCGCTCAATCTGCATTGGCCTCAAGATGCTTTTTTGTTACCAAAAAGGGATCCATGGGCGTTGGCCCGCCTCGTATTTCTAAAGGGGATCACGTTTGTGTATTGCTGGGGAGTCGAGTGCCATTCATTCTACGACGCAGCGGGCGGACAGTATGCCATTCTAAGCCCTGCAAGACTCTCGTTTCTGAAGTGCCTTGTGGTGATTCTTTGGGAGATAATGGAATATGTGAAAAAACCCACAAATGTTTCAAAGTGGTGGGAGATGCATATGTACACGGTATCATGGATGGAGAGAAAGTCAAGGCTGGCGCAAAGTTTCCATTTTCACTTCGTCGGCCCACCTCGTTCTTTCTAGTTTGATATAGTGAAATAGACCCTTATACCTAATCTAAAACAGAGGAATCATATCTCGTGAGAGCGGGAGACTTGATATTTGACAAAATTTTGGGGCTACTTCATCTTTTCTCGGCCACAGCACCACCCATCCTCTCCCCAATCCTCCCAACAATATCCCTTAACCCCTTCGTCCTCTCCTCCCTCGTACTACTCAAAAACAAACTCGCAACAGGCCAAGCATGAATCCCGCCCTCCTCTTCTCGACTCCCGACTCTCACTCCCTCCATCCCTTTCCCTCCCAGCAAAGATACCCAGTCTCTTATCTCAGGAGCAAACACTTCTTCAGCACCATACATAATGTAAAAGCCTTGAGAAGGACTAGACCTCTTCCACCAAGCAACATCTCTGCATTTCCCAGGCGATATGAGCGGATCATGTGCCGAGACTTTATTTCCAGTATACTCTTTAGCGTATTGATGGAGATTTGAGGCATCGAGGTAGTCGCTGCGTGTATTCTTGTCTTGGGAGGAGATGAGCGTTACCCAGGGGCTGATTAATACTGCCATTGCTGGCAAGTCCACCTCACCCTTTATCCCATTGGCGATATCAGAGTTGGTTTTGTTGCTCTTGCCGAGATGGAGTAGTAGAGATAGAATGAGGGTTGCACCGGCTGAGTCGCCACTGACAACTACTTTTGAAGGATCTCTGGTGATTGAGAGGATGTGTTTGTAGCCTGCGAGTGCTTGGTGGAGTTGTGTGGGGTAGGAAGCGTCGGGTACGAGGGTATATTCCAGAGCGAGGATTGCGGGGTTGTGGAAGTGGGAGGATTTGAGGAGTGAGAGGAAGGCTAGGAGGAATTCGAGATAGAAGTATGAGGAGCCCATTGAGAAGCCACCACCTGAGGGTCATATTAATTAGCCATATTGCTGAAGGTTTGGGGCAAGGAGTATCGGTTCAGCAAGGGGAAACTGTCACGTGTCCTTACCATGAGCATAGTATATCACGATGTCAGGAGGTTGTGAGGTGTCGAAGATTATCCAAACACCCTCAAATCCATCCTGCAAACATGTCAATAATGAGGATCTTATCCAGCGTTGAACACTTGCCTGCTTGATATCGTGCCAATGAATTGGCGAGCGGAGATATCCATGTCTCAGCATCCGAAACCTGCAGAATGGCAACGAAACATATTTCGAGAAGAAAACTCTTCCAATAATAGCAGGAATATATGCAAAAGCATATCTAACGCATCTGATAACCACATCCTCAAACCATGAAGCCTGGCGAACGAATGGAGACTGATTGGCTCGGCTGAGGAGGAATCTCTCATAAACGAAACTCAGGGGCATTCGGCATACTGAGATAAGTCAGCCACCACATCGTGCAAATGTTTGAGACAGGAAGACAGGTAGAACATGCTTTTAAAAGAGCAATGATGTGTAGAGAGAGGAAATACAGATGCTTACACAAGAATGGCAGAGCTCGTAACCCGCAGAAGAGTGTTGGGAAAAATCCAACTTGGAGAATCAGTTGAGGTGCCAGAAATACCAAAAAGACAAAGCAATCTAGCCAGGAAACCTGTCCCAAAATCATGACTCGTGTGTACTGCAGCCCACCTAGGACTACTCAATAAGATTTTTGCATTGCATGTATTCTATAACAAGAGAAACGAAGGGAGATATTGGAGCACTGGTGGGAGTGGTTGAATGATGACAGGATCTGAGTCCGAGACTTTTAGCGAGCTTTGGCCTGATCGAGTGGCAGAGGTTGGAAACCACAACATACGACTTTGTGTCCCTCTCAAAAGTTACTCTATCATCGGTGTAAGTTGCTCAAAATCTTGAGAAAATATTCTCTGCTCGAGCCTACCGTCTTTGATCAAAGATGTCGTAAAACTTCCCAAAGTGGAGAGATGTTTTGTAGTCACGTGCCACTGGATCAAACTTTTATGCCGGAAAATTGGAAGGGCATATCCGACCGAAGTTTGAACTCGCGACCTCGAGATCTCATCGCGAACACAGAGTGAATCACCACCACCACCACTCTCCATGCACACCCTGGGCAAATGCGCCTGTACACTCTTTCAACCTTTGTGAATGACTTTACCGTAGGATCAAGGCTCTTCGACACTTGCCTACCCCTGAAGGGCTTGTGAAAGGAGGACTTCTAACATGGCCGCGACTGCTGTGACTGCAGCTCAAGCTGAACTCATCAGGTCAGCGATTGTCCAGATCGTCACCTCTCGAACTCTTTGCTAATGAATTTGCAGCTCCTTAACGCAAGATGAGATCCCTATCAAGCTTCGATGCGCCATCTGCTCAAGACTCGCTGTGAACGCCTTCCGGCTTCCGTGCTGCGAACAGGCGATCTGCGAAACTTGTATGTACCTGCTGAACTGTCATGACGGTGTATTCTAACAACTGTAACAGGTCAATCAACTCTCCCTTCCTCGTGCCCCGTCTGCGAGCACACTCCCGTTGCAGGTGCAGACTGCAAGCCGAACAAATCCCTCCGAACAACAATCAAAGTCTTTCTGCGAACCGAGGAGAAGAAGCGCGAAGCCCTACGAGCGAAGGAAGAGAAGAATACACCACCTGATACACCCGTCCTCCCCGAATCAACTTCATCAGAGCAAGCAACCCTTGTTGAAGAGACAGCACCAGAGCCACCCCGCAAGGAAGAGGCAGCTCCAACTGAACCAACTGAATCTGCTGCAACCGTACAAGACGCCGAAGCTCCAGTGCAAACAGACCCAGATGTTCCGCAACAATCAATAGAGGTATGTGGTGTTCGCCCAGGAAGTATGGTAACTTTGCTGACTGCGTTAGGAGATTGCGCCCGGACAGGAACTCACTGCTGAGACCGACGATAGCAAGGCCGAAGATGGCTCTGCTCAGAAGGAGGACGTCGAAGGCGCACAGGACGGAAGACATAATGGCGAGGGTGTATCTCAGACCCCTGGATTCGGAGCTGGATTCGGCTTCGATCCCAGTGCCGCTGGTGGTATGGCAGGAATGGGTTTCGGAGGCGACTTCAATCAGATGCAGCAAATGCAGATGATGATGCAAAGTGGCATGGGACCTGGAGCATTTGGCAACTTTCCAATGATGGGTAAGCGATATCTATGATCTATCTCTAAACAGCTTAAGCTAATACCATCGCAGGTATGCCTGGAATGAGCATGGACCCGATGATGATGCAGAACATGTTTATGAATGGAGGCTTTGGAGCAGGCATGAACGGAATGGGCATGGGCATGGGAGGCTTCGATGGCGGAGTTGGCATCAGTGGATGGAATGGACAACAATCATTCAATGTCGGACCAGATAATTTCAATCATCCAAATGCAGCCAGCATGGGTCACGGTGATTATGGAAATAACTCTGGATACGCCCCTCATTCTGGTGGATATAATCAAGGTAATTATGGACGCCAGAATCAGTACAATAACTACCAGAACAGCTATGGATCCCAAGGCTTCCGAGGACGTGGTGGTAGAGGCCGAGGTGGCTATGGACGCGGTGGCTATGGGTATGGTTCGAACGATCAATACTCACAACAGTTCCCACAGCAGTTTGGCTCTGGTCATCAAGCAAATCGACCTAGTAGTAGTGGTGCTGGTTCTGTGCTCACTGGAACAAAGGCCGATGCTTCTGCCACAGCCGAGAATGTCGATGAATTTGGCAGAGAAATTCGTCAGAGATCCCAAATTACCGAAGAGACGACCCCGAAGCCAGCTGAAGATAAGAACGCTGTCCAGGAACAGGGAGCTACTACGGCAGAAGAGACCCATGGCCCTGAAGTAGCCACTGATGGTGTTCCACAGGATGGTTCTGAACAACCCCAAGATGGCAATGCCGTTATGCCCATACAAACCTTAGACGATGTGACTGATGGCGCGTATGGTTCCGCATTCAATGGCGCCGGCTATGACTCTGGATTTGGTCCATCCAGAGGATTCCGAAAAGACCATTTTCGTGGTGGACGAGGAGGAAGCTTCTCTTCTATGCAACCCCCAAGACCAGTTGATGTCCCAATCAATGCTCCCACAGGCCCTAAAGCCATGCGAGAAGGACTACCTAATACAAGTCTTACTAACCTTCGTGCACGAGGATATATTCCGTCCAGCGATTCAGCTCCCAGTGCTCATGGAAGTGTCAGCGTTGATCCTGAACCTTCTAAGGAAGATGTAAACGGTGAGAGAAGCAGATCACCATCGAGAGACGGAGACAGGCAACGATCTACATCTAGATCCAAGGACAGACAGCGAAGCAGAAGTCGAGACAGACATCACCGCAGACATAGGCACCGAAGCTCAACCCCCTCCGAAGACGAAAAGGAGACCGAGAGACGCCGAGAACGTAGACGAGAGCGCCGCCGTCGCTATGATGAGGAAGACGCCGATCGTGCTCGGGATCCAGGTGACGATAGAAAAGTCGACGCAGTTGAAGAACGGTCACGATCTGCCTCACCTTCCGACTCCAAGCGTTCAAGCCACAGAAGCCGGCGCGATAGAGATAAGTATCGAGAGCGAGACCGCGAGAGTGACAGAGATCACAAGTCTTCCTCCCACAGACACCGCTCGCATAGATCCTCCCGCGAAGATAGAGACAGATCCCGAAGCCGAGATCGTCATGACCGAGACCGAGACAGGGAGCGAGAGCACAGACGTCGCCACAGCCGCAGCCGCCACCACTCCCGGGAACCCGAGGACGTTGCTGATGACAAAGCCGAAAAAGCAAAGGAGTCGGTCCCTCCGACACCTGTCGAGCCGCAGGATTCATCTCGTCGTCCATCAACAATCTCTAATGGCAATGGCATTACGTTGAAGGAGACAAGCTCTTGCCAGAACAGTACTGTGGAAGAGATCAAGATTCCAACTGGGCCACGATCAACACGTGACCGAGAAAAGGAGAAATCTCTTAATCGACTTGAAGACCACCGCTCTCACCGCTCCATAGCTAATGTAAAACAACATGATAGACGAGACAGAGCACGAGAGCGCGATCTTGATCACGAGCAGGAGAAAGCCAAGGTGACTCCAGTTGCAGCACCACCTGCCAAAGACCCTCACCAATTAGAGCGAGAGGCTAGAGATAGAGAGCGCTTGCTCAAGGAAGCCCAACGCATTGCGGGACTTTCAGCTCTGGCGGGTGGCGGTAGGAAGCGCAGCAGAGATGAGGGTGATGATCGACTTGGTGCTGCGAAGGGTAGGAAGAAGGGCAGACGGAGTGGTGTTGTGATGGAAGATGGTGAGGAGGCGAGGATTGCGAGATTAGAGGCTGAGAGGGAGAGTGCGAGATGGGCTTGAAGTGCCTTTGCCTTGCCTATCTTCCACCGAGGCCTTTCTGTTTGCGTTTGCTTTTGCTTTTGCAGCATTGAGCTGACTCGACTGAACAAGCAGTCGATCAACACCTGCCCTTTATGGCGTGACAAGGATACTTCTTGATACCTTAGCATTGCTAGACTTTCAGCTCGGGTTAGTAGACTTTACTGGGTGGCTCTCTTCACCAATGGCGCCGCAAAAGCGGAGCAACAAAAGGAAACAGAACTTGTACTGTATATCGATCACTCGCGAACTCCACTTCTGAATGTGGAGTACACACCAATGGCAGGGATTTTGATGGGAGGACGATGGGAGAGGAGCCTTGTGTATAGTTGCTACCTTTGTGTGTAATTGAAAAAAAATTCTCTGAGGCCGGTCGAGTGCCTTGCATCTACTGTACCTCCCTCGCTCGAGTGTGCTTATAGCCGTTGTCTTTAGTGCGCCTAACGATGTATTGACATGTCTGCGCGATGCCGGCTTTTGTTGAAATGGCCTTGTTGCATGTTGAAGGTCTTGTTCGAAAAATTTTCTCTTTTGGAAAGGAAATCTTTTGTTTGGTTTTCTTTTCGCTGCGGAGCTGGGAAGGAAGTGCGTTGGTTGTAGCAAAGCGGTCCCACTATTGGTTGGTGCTTCATCAAGCGATGCAGGACGGAAGCAAGAATCATGACGAGTGGGGAGCCAGCAGCGTGATGCCTTCACAACTTTGCAGTCCCGAAACCATGTGTTCTTCGCCTTTTCCAACTGAAGCTGATAGTTTTGTCCTCATGACGCTTCAGAAACCCCACTCAGATATATCCAAGTCGTCTCCATATAATCCTCTTGCCCAATCTCCAATCTTAAAGTCATCATTGTCGAAGAAGTTGGTGAAGCCGGGTGATTCTGAGGCATGGCTGGCGGACGGAGTGAAGTGAGGGGATGCCATATCATAAGGTGTCACCAGATGCATGTCATGAGGTGCGATATATCGAATACTTTCTGTGGCGGTGTCTGCGATAGATGCGGTGGCCGGAGATGTATATTGCTGTTGGGCTTGTGACGCTGAGTTGCCGGTTGACCCTAGGTGCGAATCTTGTTAGTGTTTGACAACATCGCACACGGTAAGTCTGGAATCTGAGTACTTGCCTTGGGCCATTGAAGATGTCGTAGAGAGTTGAGGGTTGACCAACAGCCGCCCAGCAACTGCTCGTGTTAGATCCCTCAAGCACTGTATAGCAAGGTCCAGATTATACCACATACCTTGACGGCGGATTCCGTGCCTCTCCTCCATATGATCGAGTAACCTTGCTCTTCTCTGCACCGAGTAATCACAGCCATCTATGGGACACCTTTTTCGCGGCCCGTGGTAATCTTCTTTGTGCCTCGTCATGTTGAAATATGTCGAGAACGTCTTGATGCAACCACGAAAGTCGCATGGAACTCGGCTTGGGTTCTGGTCAGCACTCATTGTTGAAGAAATAGTTCGAACGCTTTGATCAAGACATTCGTTGATTAAGGATTGGGAGACTCACGAGCTTAAATACTCTTGTCATGGTGGCTTTCAAGAGAAGTAAGTATGATTTCTCCAGCAAGGTCTATTTTCACATTCGCTCGGACAGTGATCTACGACAGATCATTTTCTTTGAATCAAAAACATTGTATTGCTGATGCTAGGTTCTGGGCTGATAGTCAGGCTTAGGATGGCGGATAGAAATATTGTCTTGGATCTTGTACGATCGGGTCAGATTCCGAGCGATCCTTCAAACGAAAAAGTAATAATCGAAGATAAGTATGCATGGTCCGAGTACCGAGTCAAACCCGCTCAACTGCATGCTAACAATGGATGAAAAGCTCGATGTGAAGATACCGCTGTGGCCGCCATCAAAAGTACTCCCTCCTGCTTAGCGAGTTAACGAGCGGGGAACTACCAGCCCTCTTTTTTCCGCGACTAATGGAGAACCCTGCTGGCTAGCATTTGACATTGATTTCTGGATTTATGAGCACTTCAGAGCGAACAAAAAGAGATTCTTTAGCTAAGTTCGAGGAGTAAGGACCATTCCGCTCCAGATCGCCTTCCGTGCCGTCACCATCGGTATGGTTTGAGTGACGCATCTCGTTCCCAGCGATTGCAAGTCAAGGGAGCATTTTAGAACATATGCGCCATTATGCTTGCTCCCTCACAGGATCCGAGAGCAGATAACAGCTCGGAAAGCAGCGCAGTGATCCCAAGGCGAGCCGCACGCGGCATTGAGCTCGCAAACTTCACAAATCATGTCAGTGTCAAGGATTGGAGGACACCTTATAATTCAAGAAAAACATATGGTTTCGACCATGAAATCTTTTCGAGCGCAAAATACATTTGTGAGAAGGATTGGACGCAGGTAAATTTGCATTCCTAGGTCAAAGCCGCCATTGACAGTTTACGCCGTTCATAACCCCTATTTGCAAATTCGAGACAGAGATGGCTTTCTTAGCCCGGCTGCTTTTGAGCGTGAAAATTTTCACTTAGTTATGTCTACTTTAAGCATTGCGTGGTTTGGGTATGCTCTGGAAGCCTTGGACATGCAACCTGCTGTATTACATTAAGGGTTGACCGTTGACAACGCACCAGCCAGGAGGTTCTTCCATTTTTTCGGACTCAGTTATTTCGCTTGAAGCAACCACCACGATATTAATTGCTTGCCTTATTTGGAGACTTGCGCCTATTTTCTCTCTTTTGCAGTCATTTTATGTGACGCTTCCAGCGTGTAGGCGGTAAACGGAACTGAACAGGAGTACCGCTGGTCCATTTTCAGACCCTGACAGCTCCGAGCAACCAATGTCCATCGTGTTGGTAAAGATACAAATGCCAACGCAGAGATGCTGCGCCGCAGTTGACCCTTGCTGAAGCAGCTACAGTGCGGCTTCGCAAGGCAGAACTCACGCTAGAACCTGCTATTCCAAGAACTCTCACCGATGTTCTGCTGAACATTCGACGATATTGACCGAACCAGTATGTTGCATGTTAATTACATGGGAAATCCATGAGCATTTTCTACAGAGTAAGAAACCCCTGATCTCAAATGACATCCCTTCCAGGGAGTTGCTAGTGCTCGTTGCACAACAGACACCATTTCTTCAGCTTCCAAGCCAACGGTCAGAGAAGCAAGCACCACTAATAATCTCAACGCATCATAGGCTTCTCGGAGGTTAGAGCGCGCACTGAGAAACGTCGAGAACGCCTTCAAAACTGGGCGAGGATCCCCACCTGCAGATTGTTCCGGGGTTCCCAAAATAGAAACCCGAAACTAGGTTTTCATATCTGCTTGCCTATTCGGGTGATGAACCCATGTGGAGGGGTCGCCAAGCGAGCTGACGGCTGTCTCTGAACCCTATAAAATGATGCGTTGAATTTTCGACACTTCAGCCTTCGGCTTCTCATTCGGAACGCAACGCGTAGCGTTCATTACTCGGCGCCGGGAGGCATTGCCGTTCCTCGGTGAGCAAAGATCGCACCCTTGCCAGAGCAGGTAGAAGCAAATGCAAGGAAAGAGGTGATATCATGGTGCTGTATGTGATGCTGGCCAGCGGTCGACCGCAAAAGTCGGTGTGGCGCAGACATCCCGAAATGGAAGGTGTTCATAATACGCAAGGAAGCCAAACGTCAGCCCGCAGAGAAGTGGCCCCAAATGCAGGCTGAGGTCCTTTGTTCAGCCTTTCTTCATTTCAGATAACCGGGGTATCCTGACACAAATCCGCGTGGTTTCTGCGTGGGCAGACCCCCAGGCACTCCACGTTAGAATGCAGATGAAGTCTGTGGGCCGCACTTTCCGGTTTCCCCGTCAGATTCAAGCGTCTAGCAACTTGATATCCAAGATTTAACTTCACCGAGATTGAGCGAGGGTATCGCAGATCGATAGAATGTTGTGGGCTGGCAAGGATAATTCCGACTCTTGAATGGATTTACTTCAATGAATCAAGATTGAGGTGAGAATTCCCCTTGCGGAATGTTACTCAGAAAATTATCCAACCAGCATAATTGAACTTTTGCCGAATGATTCCGAGTAGTTTCACACTTCAGAGAACTCGAAATTCTTCAACCAGTCGTTTATTTTTAGACAATAATCGCTTTCACTCCGCATGGCAGAACCCAAATGGCAGTGCGTCGCTGTTATTTGTTTTCTCATTTGTTCTCTTCACGGACTTGACTAAGGTTGCAAAAATATATCTTTCCAAACGGAGTTCTCTGGGGCATGAGCGTACATATTATTTGGTTCCTTTACTGATCCCTGAATTTGAGACGCCTCGAAGACCCAATAATTTTCAAACCGTTGAACGCCAGCCGCTTGACATGCACACGGACCGACAAGCTCTGCCACAAGGAACGAAACACTGGAAATGTGGATTCCCACCCTTCGTGATAGGGCTCCCTTTTCGTAAGGAGTGTAGACTTGCTCCTCTCTTCAGAGGCGCAGATGATGCCTTGAGTTGCTTCAATCTTCGGCCGCTATGCACACATGAAGAACTCAGGATCTGTTACAATTGCTGTCACATCCACTGTCGCGTCAAACTTAAAACTTTACTTTTCCGGTCTTGAGTGAAGCCAAAGCAATCTCCAATCCGCATCGATGCCGGGCGATGGGGCGTTTGACCCGCGGGAGAACCTTGTCGGTACTCGTCCCGTCAGTCCCAGCCTCTCCCCAACATTTCAATGACGTGGCTCTCCAGTTCTTCCAACCTGATATCACTAGCGATTTAACAAAGTCTGTTCTTCAATGGCTGATTGAGAGGCTGTGCTCGACCTCTTTTGCCTGACCGCCACCGACGTTCATAGATCAAGGCAGTTCTCTTTGAGACAACAAATCTCCTGTAAAAATAAAATACTGATATCGCACCACTTTAAAGCCGGATTCGAGGAGCCTCTACTGCTCTTTGCATCAAGAAAACAACCCTTGGAAGCTTGTATATCCTGGGCCGAAACAGACGGGAGAGCCAGAGTCATTTCAATTTCTCATATTCGGACCACACAGTTGTTTTCTGCTTATTTGAGACTTCAAATAATGGGATGATTTTCTCTGGTAGCCACTCATAGCCCTCCATGCATGTCTCGTTTCAACATTCTCTGTCTCCCCTATGTGTACTTCCGTTCGCTAAACAATACGTCGCCATAAAACGTTGCCACAGCGCATAGCGCCACAACAAGGGCAGCTAAGTAGGTACCTTGGTGCCTAGCTTAAAAGCTCTCTTGAGAAATACTCGTCATTGAAGCATTTACTTGACTTAAAAAAAAACATTTATCAGAGTTCGAAGCGACTTGACACACCCACTCGGTTCCTCTGTCCCTAGGGAAGGGATAAATTGAAGAATCCTTAGACCTAGATACTTTCAGGAACCACAATTTAATCTCAAATACTAAGGCGGACAGCATTCACAGCACCACCGGATAGAACGATCTATCAAAATCTCGCTACATCTCTCCCGAATACCCAATTCAATACCCAATTAATCTGCACCAAGATCCGTGGCTTCCAGCTCCTCGTCCAGGTCAAACTTTTGGATCTCCAAGCAATCCAAGCACTCGGGCCAGTCCAGTCCTTCTTTCCGTGAATGACTCCATCGTGACCACCAATGTACGCCACGAAGTCCATCTGTCTGTACTTGAATGGCTCAGAAGCTCCTTTGTTCATCACGGTAGCTAGGTAAGTAGCTTTCTGGCATGCCACTTCTGCGGTAGTTGGCAGTTCCTGTCCTTGAATATCTGCGGCGTCGCCAAGCGCATAAACGGAGTCGATTATTGTGCTGTTAGGGGCAAAGACGCGAAGAAAGGGATCGGTGAGTATTCGCGGCAGACGGTTGCTCTTAAGCACATCCAATTTGTCGACCAGGGGGATTTGTTTATTGCCTGTGGCCCAGATGAGAAGGCCATAGGGTATGCGGCCATCTTCCTTAGTGTGAATGCAATCTGCTTCGACGCTTGTGATATGCGACCCAGTTTTGACATCAATTGCTCGTCGAGTCAAGCTTTCAATTGCGTAGTTGGCGAGAGAAGCTTCAAAGATGGATAGAATGCTGGCTGCGACGTCATGGAGTGCGAGAGAGATTTTGCCCTTAAGTTCGGGGTATAGCTTCGAGAAGTCGTTCGCTACGACATCATCCAATCTAGAACATAGGATGTCAAATTACTTTTTCAGATAGAGACAATTTCTCGAGAAATGATGCTCGAGGGAGAAAGGATGCGCAAAATCCAGTAGACTTACTCGGCTGTGATCTCGACTCCGGTTGGGCCGCCACCAACCACGATGACATGAAGCAAGTCCCTCTGCTGTTGGTCCGTCATATGTGGAAGCGAAGCAATCTCGAGAACATCATGCAGCCTCTGTCGTATAGCAATGGCATCAGAAACGTTGCGAACAAAAAGTGCATTCTCGGCCACACCAGGAATGCCAAAGGTCTGATTCGTGCAGCCGGGAGCCAGAATCAAGGTGTCATACTCAATCTCGAACTTTTGATCGGCCAGAGATGGGAATGCAGGGCTGCAGATGCAAACTTTCCGAGCAAAATCGACGTCATCGGCAGTGGCTTGAAGGTATCTCAGATTCCTGCTCGTCTTTCGGATAGGTTCTTCGGCGAGAGAGAAGTCAAAGAGTCCGCAAGCGGCGCTGGCGAGAAGTGGAGTGTATGGGGCCGTTGACTGAGGTGAGATGATCGTGAGGTGGAACTTCTTGTCGTCAAGATTCTGGGAGAGGTATAAACCAGCCCACCCAGTCCCAATGACAACGATTCGGGATGCCATGGAAGCTTGGGTCTTGTGGTGTTGAAGATTCTGCCAACGAAGGGTGAACGATTGTTTCAGAGTCTGATGAGGCTTATAGTAAGATAGCCAATCTTCCAAGACAGATTTGGAGTAGTGGAGTTGTCTTCGTTCAAGTCCAGCTTCTTTTTAAAGGGATTTCCAGAACTTCTTCCCGGATGGAAGATTTTGTTCTCGAGCTACGGGGCATCCGGCCATTTGAGCATCTTCTGTTCCGCGAGTGAAAACTGCTCCATGACGGCGTCCGCGATATTCGTATTCTCCATAAAGATGAAGAATTCAATGCTCGCAGAACCGCATAACGCCTAGCAAAAGTTAACAGAACCGCTCACATGCTTACCTGGGTCGGGAATGAAGGGCGACGGTGAATTAGAATGGCACAGCTTGTGATCCACGATGAGTAGTGACCAATAATTCTGTCGGTATGAAGTGCAGGTGGGCGCGGCATCCTTAGGCACTGAGTTTGACATGCATGTTGCTGATTTAGAGTTTGATCTCCTTGCTTGGAGGCGTCGGGAAGCCCAGGGGCTAAGCGAGTACGAAAGCCTTGCGCACGGGCACTGGGAGCAGTTCCTCTTTCCCAACCAAGGATTTCCACGATTTGACAATTGAGATCTGGTTGTTACATACACCACAGAGCATTTACGAATCTTGCAATATTTTGGAAATGAATAAGCAGATTACCTGCTTCCTCGCAGGACCGACCATGCGTCAAGATTCGTAACTGCAAGACTTAATACGAAACTGATTATTGAACAATGATCCCGAAAGAGAACAGCTTTTAATTTGCCGCCGGAAAACATTTAGCAGATTATGGCGGAAAGACTACAAACGTAATCTTGATTAGTGTGACAGAAGTCCATTAAATTTATCTATACAAGAGATGTGTTTTGGCCTCTTTTCAAAGTTCATATAAAATAAAACTATCAGCAGCAAAGCCAGAAATTTGGCTTCAAAATCACTAAAAATTTCATACTATCTTTTCAGTGATTCTCAGCAACATATCGCTACTATGAGTTCTGCCATCAAGACTGTCGGTGTGGTTGGGACTGGCGTCATTGGAGCGAGCTGGACTGCGCTTTTCCTTGCAAGAGGATTGAAAGTCATAGTCTCTGACCCTGCCCCAGGAGCCAAACAGAAGCTTGAAACATATATTACAAAGGAATGGACAACTCTTGAGAAGATGGGACTCGCGGCAAATGCTTCGCCGTCAAATTACACGTTTGTCGACGACATCAATCCGCATCTAGCGGCCGTGGACTTTGTCCAAGAAGTGAGCAACCTCTCTGTCATAGGCAGCTGTTATACCGAGCTACTGCTAATAGAGGAAATTATGTTAGAATGCTCCGGAACGTCTCGATTTCAAGAGAGGTCTGATCGCCAATCTCGATGCTCAAACGCGGGACGACGTCGTGATCGCTTCCTCGTCGTCTGGCATACCATCCTCTCAATTTATCACCAACTGCAAGAAAAACCCGAGTCGGGTACTCATTGGCCATCCATTCAATCCTCCTCATTTGATTCCTCTCGTGGAGGTTGTACCTCACGCCGGCACAGATGAGAAGTACTCTAAGATTGCCATGGAGTTCTATCGTTCCTTGAAGAAGAGTCCCATTCTTGTCAAACAGGAGTGTCCTGGTTTTGTTGCGAATCGACTCCAGGCTGCTATCTGCAATGAAGCATACAGTCTGGTCAATCGCGGCATTGTCACTGCTGAGGAGCTCGGTAAATATTTTGACCCTTCGATATCAGCCCGCTCAATAGCTGACCAAGTAACTTTCGAGCAGATGCCACCGTTACGTCAGGAGTCGGTCTCCGGTGGGCCCTCACTGGACCATACATGACGAACATTTTGGGTGGCGGTGGAGGGAACGAGGGATTCAAACACCTCGTCGAGCACCTTGCACCGGGTTCCATGCTGTGGACGAAAGACATGAATGCGCATGCATTCACATTCAGCGGTCCGGAGATCGACACTCTGAATGCAAGTGTGCAGCAGTTTCTCAAGGTTGCCGACCCAGAGACAGTTGAGAAGCAGCGAGATCAGGTCTTGCTGGAATTGATCCGCCTCAAGCGACAGGAGTCAGCGTTGGTCTGACAGGATGCATTATGCCGAGACTCTTCGGATTTAGCCACTTGCAGTCCTAATGAAAATTTAACTCGTTTTCAATGATCAAAAAGTGGTAAAATGGAGGATGAAAAGTACTCGGCCGAGAACCGTCTTCGGCAAAAGCCGACCCCCAAAATCCGAGGTTCGTTTGACACGCATCCGCATCTACCCACTCTCCGTTCAATCAACGCTGGCCTTCGGAACATTCTCTGTTCTCAATACCGACATACAGATGACAGTGGAGAGGTGCGATGATTAAGGACGGCAAAAGATCCCCAAAACTCCTCGCAACCAATCAATCCAAGGAGCTCGTTTAACAGAGGACAGGTCGAGTCAACAAAGGAACGGAAATGGTGCGTATTGTATAATTGTATCGCAGTGTCAATTCTGGAAAGGAGATGCTTACCTAACTTATGAATTTCATCGATGCATTCTCGCATGGCAAAGTAGTGGCGCTAAACCCTTCCCTGATTTGATCGGGGGCAGCGCTAGCGTGCCGCGCTTGTGCTGACTCATCCAAACCTCGGTGTGCTCGCAGCTCCCGTCTCTCCACTGCAGGTACGTCCGTACGGGCTCTCCATATCCAACCATCACGCTGTCACGCTGTCCGTCCCATGCAGTACTGCTAAGGCATATATTATCTCATCCGCCCATCTAGACATGGCGAAGCTTCACTTCGATCACACTACGTATGTCAGTCAAACATGCGAGGAACCAGTGTTCGTCGCTCCCACACTAAGTCAAGAGCAGGATGCAAGAATTGCAAGAGCAGAAAGGTCCGATGCGATGAATTGATACCTGAATGGTTCGTCTCCACCGATAGAGCCAAGAAAAGACAGGACGACTGATGCGTCTCAAATAGTGGCAACTGCTTTCGCCATGGCTGTCGTTGCGATTTTTTGGATCATCCACCAGCTTCAACATCTTCAAAACCCCACCATTGGACCCAAGCGTTTCAAGAATGGTCCATTAAATCCCAAGAAGTGATTGACGGCTTCCAAGAGCCCCCTGAACATTTCCCTGTTGCATGCCAAGAACTATACGGCACAACTGGAACAGCATCAACAGACAGTCATCTCATCTACCATGTTCGCCAGATCGCCGATGAACTGCGACGTGATGGGGGCCACAGGCTCTCTTTTGGGACGACCGAACTCCCATAGTAAGCTCCCTCTTTTTTTAAAGACTTGTATCCCATTCACTCGGCCGTACGCGTGTGCCAACGATTCCAGTATTATACGGATGGCAGTTTCCCACGAGTGTGTAAGAGACGCCACGATGGGATTGGGAGCGAGCCACCTGGCATTGGTAACAAAAAACGCCGAAATGGATGAGCTCGGGTATACTTACCGAGGTCGAGCCTTTCGAAGCCTTCAGCTCGCCCTGAAGAATATCTCCATCGGAAATGTTGATGCAATCCTAGCTTCATCCATGGTTCTGTCCTGGCAGGCACCAGATCCACAAACATATCAGTGCTTAATGCGCGGCATTAGATCAATATTGAAGGCAATGGAAGGTTGGAAGCACATTTCCGAGCTACGGGATTATTTCGACGATGCTACTCTCATTCCAAACTTGGCCATAGAGTCGGCTTCAGATCATTCTCCCCAATCTCGGACAAATGTTTTGCTCGATACATCACTTTGCACGTCCCTTGACCGTCTCCGCCCTTTGGTCACTGATTCACCAGAACTCAATCTTGCTGTACGAAAGCTGTACAACTTCGTCCAAAACCAGCGCATTGCACCACCAGGACCATCTGCAACGGCGCAGCTGAAAGCTCTTCACCCTCTTCGAACTTGGCTTCTTTGGATGCCGACCACCTTTATGCGAATATCCATCCGTGATCCCCGTGTTCTTTTGGTGATAGCCCACTACGAGATGGTCGCCATTGCTGTCGCCCCTTTATTTCCTGCTGCCTCGGCATCTCATTTCATCGATCGCCGGGCGAAGGTCATTCAGCGGATTGACCAGGCTATCCGACCTTTTGTCGAGGAGCATCAACGCACATCGTCTCACGATTTGATGTCCGTTCCTAGAGCAGTAGCTTTAACGTACAAACCCAGTACACAGCTGCAGCGATACGTCCCTTTCGCTACACCGAATTCCGAAGAAGATTTTGTATCTTCTAACCATGATCTCACTTTCAGTTCTGAGGCGTTCTGAATTGTGAATTGACTTCGCCATTGCTGGTACGATTTTAGACTTAGGAAAAATTTTGGTTAGCTTTTGGCACCCTCTAATTTTGGATTCTGCATGATCTTGGATTTGTTTCGGTCTTATTCCGCAGAGAAGCTCCCCTATAGGTGTTTTCTATGAAGCTGGTGCTTGAATGAAGAGCACGCTCACTTTCATGATATCACAAACCCTTTTAGAATGCAATGAAATATTCAAAGTCGTTCAAAGTGCTGTTAGAACATTTACTACGCAACGTTCTCTTGTTCGGCTCGGTTATGGAGTTCTCCTTCCGAAATAGTACAAATTTTTGAGTGGCAAAATGTTCTCCTTGGCCACTCGCTTCGCGGGACACCTCCAGCCACTGCGGATACGAAACTCGCCTATCATGCGAGACCAGGGAGCCTGTGCGAATTTTGCGATGAATAAATGATTACATACTTACTCGAGCATGATCCCGCATGAGGTTCAGGTGCCAAATCCGAATGCAGGGCAGGTAGCGGGTCGCCAAGCCAGAGGTATTCATTGTAAGCTCTGTGACTGGCCTTTTCGATATTCCTTCTGTGGGACATCGTTAGCCTGCGTTATATAATCTACCTGCATCTTGCCTACAAGGGGTAGGGCCACTGAAGGACCAGCATATCAGGCTACTGGGGGAAATGTCGTATCTGCGTAGATCAGGTACAGAGGCACCCTGTCCATTGAAATAATGGCAGATGACTTCCAAATACCATTGCCAACGCATGCGCGCCTCGCTCGCCTTTTTGTCACGTGTATTTCTCTGAGTTTCGCATCTGCGAGTTGCGAGATAGAACAAGCTGTGACACTGTGATTTTGTACCGACTCTGAGATTCAAAGAACTGCCATTGATCTGACCAGCTCATGCAGATGTTTTTCGAATGAAAAACGTTTTATAAAGCGATGGATATCTCACTTCAACTATCATCATGCAACCAACTTTGCATCTCCAAGCTCTGCGATTTTGCAAATAATTTTCACTACTCATCAATTCTCGAGCTTCAGAAATATTCTTCATCTCGATGGCACCGCATCATTTGACTACCGAGGGTGTGTATGGGCCTGGAAGTCATACAGATACGGAATTCATTCCTGTCCCAGTCGACTGTGCTCGGATCCTGAAATACATTGCTTCTGTTACACCAGGTTTTACAAAAGATGAAGCCACCCTCAGTGCCGTGAAGTTCGAGGGCGGTGACTTACCACTTATTCCGGGACCTTTGAAGTCTCAAGCCTTCACCGCAGCTCTTTTTGCCATGGCTGGTATTGTCGGACAAGAGATTTTGACCTTGCGCGGAGAAGTATCCGGACTGGTTACGATCAACACGGATCACGCTGGTCTATACTTGAACAGCGTGTGCATGTTCACTATCGGCGGTCAAGATATCATCAGCCTTTTTAAGACGAACCAGTTACACACATTGATCGAGGATTTTGACCACGGTGCTCTTGAAGGACCTCTCATATACCGGTCAACTGCTATTTACCCCACCAAGACCAAAGGTGTCTGGTACCAAATCCATGGATCCACCCTGCCTCCCGCTATTCTTGGAGCTCTCGGTATTCCACTGGACGCGCCATGCAAAGATAACGATGAAGCATACGAAGTCATCAAGACCGCCACGATGAAGTTTGAGGCGCTCGAGCTTGAGATGATGTTTCAAGAGCTCGGCTTATGCGGCTGCATTGTCTACATTCCTCAGAGATGGAATGAAACATACATGGGGAAGAGCCTGGCTCGCCACCCGTTGATCAATTACATGAAGATGCCAGAGATACCAGACTTACCACCTACTCCATGGACGAAAACAGCAGACAAGAGACCACTGGCAGGTATCAAGGTCATTGAGATGGCTCGCATTATTGCAGCTCCGGCTCTAGGTTGTCAACTCGCTGCGTTCGGTGCGGATGTTGTAAGGGTCCAGGCGAAGGACATGGTTGATCTTAGTGTAAGATGACCGATTCGTCGCCAAAACAAATCAGCTACTGACTGCGAGATTCCAGATCCTACAATTCACTTCTACTGCAGGCAAGCGGACTGTTGAGCTTGACCTCCGTACTGAAGCCGACCGAGCCAGGTTGCATGAGTTCATCAAAGACACCGACATCATCATCAACGGCTATCGTCGCGAAGCCCTCGAGCGCAAAGGCTTCGGACTCAACGCTATGCTAGCTATGGCTAACGCACGTGGCAAAGGCCTCGTTTACCTTGATGAGAACTGTTTCGGACCTGATGGTTATTGGGCCGAGAGGCCAGGATGGCAGCAGATCGCCGATGCGGCTGCCGGAAGCGAGTATGTCTGCGGAAAGGCATACGGATTTGAAGAGGGAACGGGTGTCTTGCCATCTCTCCCCATTTCGGATCAAAGCACTGGCACTGTAGGACTAGTGACCACGCTCATGATGATCCGTGACAGGGCCAAATATGGCGGCAGCTATCATGGTACAGCTGCCTTGACCGCTTACAATGTTGCGACTTTGGCCTCTGAGATTGGTCTATACCCGCCTGAAATTGTTGCGAAGCTTCAGCAGCACTGGCAATTTGGACCTCAAACCCCTGACCTCCATGTCCTGGATCTGTTCTTTATGATCTTGGAGGCATGGGAGAAGAAGCCTGAGATTATGGCTGATAAGAAGCTGTGGACAACTTTCAAGGCAGACCAGAATCCGTATGGGAAGGAGCTGAAGATCTTGTCTCCGGTGGTGGAGTATGCAGAGAAGAGATATTCACCACACTGGACGAGTAGTCCCGTGCCATTCTGTCATTTCAAGGAGTTGAAATGGGGTGTTTGAAGGTCCTGAGCAATATTGATTGTTCAGTTCGTGTTTTTCGTTAACTATTTAAACCAATTTTGTAATTCAAAAACAATTACGAGCGCGGGTGGGACCCCAAATCGTTCTCAAGCGAGAACTCTACCCCATCTCGCTGTGAGATTGACATTTTTGGGCTATTTAAGCATGGAGATAGCCTTTCTTGCAAAAATTGCTGGAGAAGTATGCCCTCGTCCCCGTCGGAAATAATCTGCGTTTCGCACAAGGTGCGGAAGAGTTCGGTACAATGTCCCCCCTTTCCCAAGGCCTCGCTTAATTCGGCGAACCGGTGCTACCCATGGGCCACACCACGTATCTCGCCCCCAAATCCGCCCCCAAAAATCTTGAGGGTACGTTCCCATAGCATTGATGATTTATTCTTGTTGAACTTACTTTATGCGTTGATGCGAGAGTCGTGGTTGGCCCTGAGGGGACCTCAAACGGCACAGTGTTGGTTTTTCTGCGATGCAAACTTGCAATCATGTATGGATACGCATTCGCCTTTCTATTCATGACCCGCTCAGTTTGACATGCTTCCATAGGACGTGTTGTGGCCGGCACCGGAAATTGGGGTTCCTAGAAAAGTGTGGCCTTGACTTCGCCAGCCCTGATGGTTTGGAATTGGGAGGCGACCCACAATGAAGAAGGCGCCGAGTCCTAGGCACCCAGCCTCCGCAATAATAATTTGAATATGCCTTGGTGGTTAGGGCTTGCGTTGTGTGGGTGTCGCTGACCGTGCATGCCACTGGTGCGTGATGTGCTGATTCAGTGGTGCGGTTAGCGAAGGGGGGGGCCCATTTTTAAGACCCACTGATTTACAGTTTCGGCGCCTCTCCGAAGCCTAGAATCCACCATTGAAAATTGATTTCAGAGCATCATTGATGATTGACTGCTTTTACAGGATAAGCCATTGACAAGTTCGCACTGATTTGTGTTGTGATGATTATGATCTCCGAGTCAGGAGATGATCGCTGAAGAGCTGACACGGAGAGATCGAATACTATTACGCTACTAACCTCTGAATACAACAGCCAATTGATGCTTTGTATGCTTTGTTGGCATCATCTTAAAGACTTTGTGTCCATAAAGTCTGGATAGAGAAGCTTGGCATTTGATCATTTTGAGAGAATCCACACTCTTGCAAGGTGACCAACATCGAGAAGCTATGGGGATACAGTATACTGCAGCACTATAGTTCCATATCCGTCAAGTAAAATCACATCTTCTCGGCCAGATTGTCTTCCGCCAAATGTCTATCCTGCACCCGAGTGAGATTCATCACCATCCATAATTGCCCTCTCCATTGCTTGTTGTATCCGATGGCGAAGAGTCATCGAAGGATCCTACAAGAATTCGCCGGTGTTCACCTTCGTCGAAGCTTCTTGCATGTTGCCTTTTAGGCAGAGGATCGTATCGACGAACTACGAACTTCTCCACTTCGGGGCTACTGTTCCGTGGAGGCATTGGAGTGCGGGTTGATTGTGGGAGCTCGCTGCGGCGGCCGCTGGGATTAATTGGAATTGCATCTCTGCGGGCAGGTGTTGGTGGCGGAAGCATCGGTGATACAGCAGATGGTGGTACATTTATATTGTTGTCGTCTGTTAATAAATCATAAGTTAGTCATGTTCGTATTGGTTTTGGTGCAATTTGGGGGAAAGAAGTGTAATTACATGACTTGCCTTGATAATTGACCTCTGATGAGACACTCTTGGAGTCCCATTGAGAGGGTCTCGCAGGTTGGACCTTAAGGGGTGTAATCTGATCCTGAACATCTAGGATTGCCAGAGTTAGATGTGCTGTTTCAACGGTTTCGTGGACAACATACTCTCGATATTCAAACCCGAGGGTTGAGCCTGTTGGGCATCCGATAGCTTCTGATGGTGACGTCTCTGCTTAGAGACTGAGAAGGACTGTCGTGTGGGTTGATCTTTGTCTTCGCCGCGTCGCGTGGTTTCGGAAGGGTCAAGGCTTTCAGAATTGTCAACATCATCGTTGTCGAAGGAGCCAGCGCGTCGAGGGCTCTTTGTTGACTTGTCTTTGGAACCCATTCGTACTTTTGTTGCTTGTGTTGATCATTTGGCGCGAAGGACAAAGATAAAGGAGCCAAAAGCTGGAGTGCGTTATGTTCGAAGACGTTAAAAGTACATAAGAAGAGTCTGCCTAAACGGGCAGGTGGCTCCTGGAGTTAGATTCCGGCAATCCTGAACCATCGCTGGATGATGTTCGAAGTTAGGATGAGCACTTAGGATGAGATGACCTATGCTCTGAGGAATTTCTACTAGTCATCTCGCCTCACGGGATCATTCGTTCTGGCAAGGTGAAAGAGCTTGGCCTGCGCAGGAGTGGAATCCTGCGCTCACTATATCCCAGTGCACTGTCCTCGGTGACGAAAGCAGCCATGACAGCGCGAGTTCAGGTCGGACCTTAAGCATTCTAGAAGCCTAACATCATGCCTACAGAGCAGCCTTACACCTCTTGTATGGAAATATCAGCAGGGGTGAGAAATGTATGACACCCGTATGCCTCATCGGAGAATTTGTACGGGGTTTGATAAGGTCAGTGGCCAGACTTGGGTTGTTGAAACATAATGGAGGAAGAGCAATGTGAGGTTCGAGAATAATTGGCACAGAGCTGATGAAGTTGGGCATCTTGTGTGGCTTTGCCTATTAACCAGTTTAAATCGATGGAAACTCATCTAATATGCAGTGCAATGTATGAAAAGATTCCTCAGGGGCCATGTTGTGATCGGTTTGGTACTCGTCGGTCTGAAAGCCAGTACCTTTGTCTCCACCGAGACAGACCAGCGCTGGCGTCCCTCGGCTATGCAGAGAGAGGGGCGGTGTAGATACTTTATACTCCATAATTTACTTCCTCTACTACCTCCGTCTATTCAATGACACCAGACGCACGAATTCGGGGTTTGTCTGGCCATTGCCCTCGCAGATGCCCCAATTCAATAGTTGGCAGAAGATGGGGAAGGAGGCTTTGAACGAATCATCTCATTAATGTCATGTTGTGCTTCTCGGGGCTCTGTACCTGCAGAATGTAAACGCGACGCAGGAATCAGTCTTTATGACTGGCGCTTTGAAGCCCAGCGAGCTTCTTCGTACGGATCGCTTGTCGAAATTCCACGTGGCATTCCCAACAGTTTGGATTCCTCAAGTTCAACAGAATTCTTTCGTAGTGACCAGTCGGGACCGGAAAGGAAGAGTCTTTCGTGGCAAGGCAAACTTATGCTGCTTTTATTTGGAGTTACGGACGAATGGAAACTAAACACGGATGGGAAATGCAATATCATCTATGCAGGCTTATATGCACGGGAAATTAGATGGGAATTTTTTTATTTTTATTTTTATTTTTGATAAGAACGGGAAGCGTGAAGAATGTATCGAGAAGTTGCAAACAACCTCATTGGAGATGGTCAATGGCGTAATCAATGGCGTAATCGGAAGACTACTTTGTATTGTGAGGGGTCCAAGTTGTGACACGGCTCTCCCTGTAGTCCAAGCGGTGTAACATCGATTTCCCATGGTACTCCCAGTGATGGAGCCTGTTTCTTGATGGCTGGGAATGTACCTGCGTTGGGAATGAATTGCATGTCATTTTTTTAAGTAGGGTTGCACACACGCATTTAACCGGATTTTGTGTGAGTTGCATGCGTCAAATCAGAGGCAAGAGCTTGTCTCGCTCTCCGCCACAGCTGCGCGGGATTGTTTCTCAATGACTCGTATGTTAGGAACTCAGAGGTCTTTTCCAAAATTCACTTCTAAGCCAAGAACCTGACCTTCGCAGTTGTATGAGTGAGAACGGTTGATTTCGACCTCACCAAAACTGGCAAAGCATAATCACGTGACCTTTCGCTTCTAACCCCTAAGGATTTCCTCGAGGTACGCACGCAGAAAGTTCGAGCAGAAAACACTATAGTCGTTGGGGTAAGGGATCACGTTTTCATATCAGATATGTACCTTTAAGTTTCGGGGGAATAGCTCTTGACAAAGGAATGAGAACATAAGCCTCCAAAAATATGTCGAACTGCACACCTGGCATCGTGGCGAAGTAAGTTCAGACCTCATATTAGTACATCTCAAGGAACAGAAGTTAAAGAACCTGGAAAAGATCTCTCATTAATCTCGCCTCATTGCAAGTAGATGTGGAAGCTGGTACTGCTGATAGCTAGATTAAACGAATCGAGTAGTTACAAGCGAATGCCCACAATTCAGCTTTCCCTACTTACTAAATTGGAATCATTAGCAAAGCTACTATAGAACTGGTTTTGGTAGAGCAATTGCTCATAATCAATCATATAGTAGAACAGAACAACAGTTAGAAGGAAATGAGCTTGAGGGTAGAGGTATTCGTTCAAAAGGCTGAGCAGTTTTGACAGCTATAAAATCATTACAATATTTTTGGCAGAGGAAACGCTGTCTCTGTATCCCACAACAATTCACGATCTCTTCCTCCTTTTTCTCCTCGGAGCTGACCACTCAACTATACGACCCTAACATCATCAAACCCACTTAATTAAATAGCCCAGCCGTGGAGAGCCCACGAAAGGGAATAAACATCTAGACCGAGTCATATCCAGAGGTACCTTGTAGGGTTTCTCAAGTTCTTCTCTTCGCAGTCTCTTGCCCCGGTCCCTCAGATACGGACACATATCCAGAAGCAACGTAGTTGGTAGCTGGAGCCACTGGCGGAGGTGGCGTGTTATATGCAGTAGCACTCGGGTACGTAAGGGATGGATATGCTATGGACGGCGTGCCTTGATAGTATTGTCCGTAACTCTGCGGTGACATGTATTGATTGTAGGGTGTTTGCTGATGCCATGCATGGGTAGGGATCGTCGCAAACGCTGACGAGCTTGCTGGGGTATTTGATAGTCCACCACCGATAGTCAGATTATGATTGTAAAAGCCTGCATTGTATTCTGCCTGATGCTCGAGGTCGTAGTGGCCATCAGCGTTGCTAACTTGAGTTCCTTTCCTAGGTCAGCGTCTATCGCTCACATCGAGGATGGACGTTTTATTGAAACAGCTCACCTTGAGACGAAGCACTTGCATATGCGGGTTGGATTCCTGAGATGGTGGGAGAGTATTCATGACTTGGAGGGACATCGATAGGGACTTGAACACACCGCATTTACATTAGCGAATCTTTATTCTGTCCAAACTTCAGTGGCCTTACCATTGTAGATGTCAGGATGGGCCTTTTCCATGTGTGCCTTAATTCTGTCGTGCCGCTTTGCACCTTTCCATTTGCATTCAGGCCGAGGACACTTCTTCACACCTTCATGAAACTCCTGAACATGCCGCTGCATGATTCCACGGCTGGCAAAGGTCTTCGTACACTCAGTCACGTCGCATGGCACGAGAGACTTCTTTGGTGGCGGCATGGCGCTTTGAGCTGGTGTTGTAGATTGTGCAGATTGAAATTCAGAGGCAATATTCCAGAATACTGAATGATACTCTGATGATATAGAAGGAAGGAGATTTGATGTATATGACTCCATGGAAACATCCATCGTGAGGTTAGAACACGCTTCCTCTCATAGGCTGCTTTAGGGCCTTGTGAATATTGTCGTCGGCAAGGCCCTTGTTCTGTACTCGGTGACCAAAGTAGATCATAAAAATTAGTTTTGACTTTGTCCAAGTGATCAGGTATGAAACTAGAAGGTATATTTACTGTCTGGGGTGACCAATAGAGAGAGATGTTTCCCACGGAAGGGGAGATTGTGCTTACCCAAAGTCTCGGGAAGGAGGCGAGGCGGCTCCTTGAAGTATAAATCGTAGAACAATTTCCTCACCAGAGGTCCCGTGGGTTACCAGCCGAGACTTTCACTTGTACTCCCCCATCTATAGCTAGCTGCTACTTTGGGTATCCAACTTGCCATGGTGATCTGGGTCACACAAGAACGAGGCTTGAATTGGCTTCATGTTCACCCTGAATCAGCAAGGCATCAGGAGGTTTGGTTGCCTCACGGAATAGCGGTGTGTTCACGTCCCATTCTCTGGTCACTGCGTGTCACCGACATCAGCAGGGCATGCAGTTCAGTTAGAGACCTAGGAAAAGGACTTATTCATGGAATGTTCACGGGGCTAGCTTTCTCCGAGCCTAAGAGTATTCCAGACTGCTCTTACGATATCCAATCCATTATCACATCACCAGCAGCGAAAGTATTGATTTTGAAAGCAGTTGAAAATGAGTTGAATAAAGGGAGGACGATGGGGGCAATGGACTCACCGCTGTTCATCCCAGTTCATGATCGGCATCTACACCGGATTTGCTGTTCGGATAGCAACACCGAAAGCTGAAAGAAGCCCCCGGTGACATCATTGAAAGTTCTTGTGACTTAGAATGATCGGGCGAGGGCCGTTTGCGAGAGGATGCATGCCCACTCACTTGGATCTGTCTAGGCCTTGCTGTAGCACGGGAGCATTTCCCCTTACACTGAGCAAAAGGCCCACTTTTAAATGTCAAGTGGAACCTCCTTTCAAATGTTCGTTGCCCTTCTCAACTGACAGGGCCCTCTTGCGTTTTCCTGCTGACTGATACACATCAGAATTCCGGAGGCCGATATCACTGCCTTGATCGGCATCTTTTCGAGCCGTGCCGTATTCTCTCGGAGCACAAAGTATTCAAATCTCAGTAACGACATGGCAAAGGTCCATTTTCTTGCATATTCCCAGAGAAGGCGCAGCACCCACTTCTGCCCACGTAACCATGCGGTCCGGTTTGGGAATTAGCGGGAAACATTTTTCCCTCCACACCTGGTGCACAGCTCGGCTATTAATTTTTTTTGGACGTAGCCATTGAACGAATGATGGAAGACCACGACAGGAAATCTTTTTATGGATTTGAGACAGGCATTGCACGCTGGAGTGCTGCCTAAAACATGGAATTCGGGAGTGACTGGGTCCAAAAGTATTTAGGATCCAGAAATATCATGTTGACGAGAATAAAGACGCGAGAACCGAGGTGACACAAGCTTTATATATAAATTCCAGGAAAGCGAAATGTTGCAACAGCGCTGAGCGCCTTCTGCACAGCGGCAGTTGCTTCGGATGTCATCCGAATTGTGTGTGCCTTCGCCCCCAACTTGACCGCAGGGCCGCCAATAATGCAATCTCCACAATTTGATGCTGCACATGCGGCAAGGTTCATCATGCAAGCATTCGAGGGAAAACGAGATACGAAGTCTATTCTAAAATATGTGACAAATCAAACTTGCAAGGCTTGAAAACTTCATGAGACATGAAGTAAAGATGATAAACACTGGGCTGTGAAGTTTCATCGACGAAGGACATTGGACGCCGCGAACGTTTTGCTACTGAAGAGCCTCATTTCGAGAATCAAGTCGAGGCTTTTGCGTGATGGCGCAGCACCAATTTCGGGTGCAACAGCACCGAGTACGTCCATAATCTCCCCCTAAAACTTCTTCCTGACTCGCAACCCCTCTTCCGACGTCACCAATGAGGCCACTCTGTATCGTGTCGTTAGCTCTTGTGACAATGAACATAGATGCGAAACCAGAGAGTGGCAGACTTGGTAATTCTTTGATGATCGAGGTATTTCCGTGAGCCTCGCTTCCCTCCACCCCCGTATCCACTATTGTCACTCCTCTCTTGTGTCGTCCGTCCCGTGAGCCATTGCAGGAATTTCAATAGCATCGCTCCCTCTTCTCTGCTCAGCAGCTCTGATTTGCAGAATCCAGGAGCTCCTACGTCAGTGATTATTGCCGGCTCGCCACCGTGAGTGGAAACCGTTCGAGTTCTACCGTAATGTAGACGTCGAGAAGCTTAGTGACCGAGTATCTCTCTACCGGGCCAGCCTTTTTCTATGATTCTAACCAGAGGACTTCGGAGTTGAGAGCCTTGAGAATATGGTCCGAATTACGTTCGGGTAGTTGAGCGTCGAACTGGACTGAGCTCCCCAAAAACACCAGGTGAGGCTTCCTGTGCTCTCCATCCTTGGTAAGGCGATTCGTTCTGACCAACACGGGCAGCAGCAATAGACTTAACAGGGAAGTCGACAAGACGTTCACTTGGAGCTGCATTTCCCATCCATCGCTGTTCAGCTTCCATTTTTGGCTCGTCAATCCAGCGTTCATTATGGCCACGTCAGGCCTTTGGATAAAGTACGTACACCCAAAACGACCTTGGAGGCACCGAGAGCGACCACATGTCGTGCGGTCTCGAGGCCTAAGCCGGTGTTGGCTCCTGTAATAAGGATTGTTTAACCTTTGAAGGTATCTGGAGGCGGAAGATGTAGCGTCCTGAAAGGTTGGCGTAAAAGTTTTATAAGGGCAATCAGAGACATGATACGTTCAGGTGGAAGACTGTTTGGAGAGAAAATCTTCAAAGAGTGTGGAAAAGATGCGACATTGTA
Source organism: Cairneyella variabilis (assembly GCA_001625345.1). Classification (NCBI taxonomy): domain Eukaryota; kingdom Fungi; phylum Ascomycota; class Leotiomycetes; order Helotiales; genus Cairneyella; species Cairneyella variabilis. The sequence continues at coordinate 1,103 of AYLM01003358.1, read as the reverse complement.
ATGTGGATGACTTCCTCAATTGAAGCGGACGTGTCCATTCTTATACTCTCACCTCGAGTATCTTCAGCCGAAAATTCGCATTGATATGAAGTTGGCCCACTAGAGCGCTCGCTCATTGTATCTCAGCAAGGTCGTTAGTTCATGATGGTTGTTCTACGGTTGGCCTAGGCGATCGGATGCGTACAACGTACGGTCTTACTGTACACCCCGCGGGCTTTCGAGTCTTCGGTCGGAATATGTGCCTAAACTCCGCAAATCTAAATCACGTGATCGGATGGGCACTTAGCCGCCGATGGAACAGCTCCCAACGGTCTCTTACATTTTGCAGATATATCCTCCACAATTGGTATCTGAAATTGCTTCAAGACATTAACTAAAAAGCTAAAGTGCTTCGTTTTTGGAAGGATCGATCACCCTGTCCAACTCAATCTTACTTTGTCACGTGGCGCAACTGCAACCTCGATAATGAACAATTTTGTTACTCATCGAGCACATCAACTTGAGTCTCGTGGCAGTCTCTCGGCCCACTCTTCGTACACACTATACTGTCGATCTCGTGTTCCTACAATGGGCACAGGTAATCGACCTTGAGCCAAAGAAACAAATGTCCCGTTGCGGATCACGTATAAGGGACTAGGTTCTTTGAGTTGCCAAAGGCTTTCATAAAATCGCACTTGCTGGCAGATCAAAGCCCTTAATTCTACTTCCTACATCACCTTCTACTGGTCTCGGTCAATTTTGACAAGTTATATTAATAGTTCAAATCGCAACTCAGCGCTTGATGCCGATAGAATCCAGCAAGCAGGTAGCAGGTTGAACAATTTATTAATTATCCAAATGCAAAACCCGCCGCAGCCACCGGCACCCCTTCCTCCCGCAAATGCGCCACAACAAGGGGCCATGCCAAACCTTCTATACTCCCACCACTGCCAAGGAGGCCAGAGGCGATACTGCTAACTTAGCAGAATTCAATGACGTCCTGGAATACAAGGGCAAGATATCAAGGGAAGCTACAGACAAGAACTACTCAAAATGCTTGGCTTAATATCGAGAAGAACTGGACGAATAGACTTGGGAATGGCTTGGTGGGGGGGAAAGAGGGG